>PYAF01002124.1:322448-345292 GCA_007407185.1 Glycine tomentella
AAGTTAGAAGGTCAAGGAAGCATGCTTTGATCCATGAGTATGAAATGTTCAAGATGAACACCAATGAGAGCATTTCTCAGCTGCAGACCAGATTTACTCACATTGTAAATCACCTTTTGGGTCTTGGAAAAGTCTTTGATACTGAAGAATTAAACATCAAGATATTAAAGTGCTTGACAAGACCTTGGCAACCAAAAGTTACAGCAATCAAGGAGTTAAAAGATCTGTCAAAGATGTCAATGGCTGCATTGTTTGTTAAGCTTCTTGAATATGAATTAGAAATGTCTCAATTAACATCTTGTGAAGATGCAGAAAAGCAAACAAGAAGCATAGCCTTGAAAGCTGCAACTTTGAAAGCTTAAAAGGAAGAGGAAACAAGTGAAGAGGATGATGAAGACAATGTAAACTTGGTGGTGAAAAAGTTCAGCAAATTTCTGAAGAAAAACAAAAATAAAAGGTTCAGCAAAAGGAACAAAAATAGCAATAACAACAACAACCTCAACAAGAAGATTGACAACAACTTCACATGCTTTGAATGTGGCAAACCGGGTCACATCAAATCTGAGTGCTCAATCTACTTGAGGAAGCAACAAAGTGAAAGCAAGATGCAGAAGGAAGGAAAAGGAAAGAGGGCATACATAGCTTGGGAGGATAATGAGTCAACAACTTCAGATTTTTCCACAGAAAATGAAGAGGCTAACATGTGTCTCACCTCCACCATCAATGAAGATGATGATGACTTGCTTAGTGAAGGAGATGAGGTAAATTCTGAACTTGATCAAGCTATTCATGCTTTTTAAGAAATGTATGAGGAAGCCCAAAAACTTGCAAAATCCAATAATAAACTCAAAGGAAATCTTAGATGGCATATTGAAAAAAATACTGAATTGCAAAATGAGATTTGCAACTTGAAAAAAGAAAATGAAAAACTTGTTTCAAGTTACAAATTGAATGGATGTGTGTGTGCTTCTTCCTCAAGCAATGTTGACAAGTATAAAATGCTTCAAAAGGATTTTGATGAGTATAAACAAAGTCAAGGTGAAAAATATATGTTGCTTTTTGCCAAAAACAGTTATTTGATTGATCTCTTGAGGAAGTTTTATAAGGGAAAATGCAACTTGGCTGAAATGTTGAGTGTGCAAAAGTATGTTGGAGATACTTCTGGTTTGGGGTACAAACATGGATCAAAATCATTTGGAAAAACAGTTTTTGTACCTCCAAAACAAAAGAATCAAAAGTGGCAAAAGAACTCAAGGGTCAATCAAAATTCTGCTATTGGGAAAACTTCAAAATCTGTCACTTGCAACTATTGTATGAAAAAGTGGCACACATCTTTTAAATGCTATGCTAGGAGATTCTATGTGCCTAATGGTGATTGCATTTGGATTCCCAAAGTAAAAAAGAAATGCTAACCCTTATGGACCTAACCTTGAGTGGGTACCTTCCATTAAATTCTGATTTGAATTTTGTAGGTGTGTCTAAGAGCTAGGACATCAACTTGGTATCTTGACAGTGGATGCTCTAGACACATGATTGGAGACATGTCCCTTCTCTCAAATTTGACTTTAAAAGAAGGAGGATATGTCACTTATGGTGATAATAACAAAGGGAAGATAATTGGTGAAGGCAATATTGGAGACAGCATCAAAGCAAAAATAAAAAATATGTTGTATGTGGATGGATTAAAGCACAATTTGTTGAGCATAAGTCAGCTGTGTGACAAAGGCTTTAAAGTAAATTTCAACAAGGATTGTTGCATAATTTCTGATGAGAAAAGTGGTGAGGTACTGCATATAGGTAAAAGAAAAAGTAATATATATGTGCTTTCAATTGATCATGCATTACTCCATAAATCTTCTTGCCTAATAAGTAGAGTTGATCAAACTTGGTTGTGGCATAGAAGAACAAGTCACATAAACATGCATCACATGAACAAGCTCATAAGAAAAGATTTAGTAATTGGATTACCCAAACTCAAGTTTGAGAATGACAAACTTTGTGATGCTTGTCAAAAGGGGAAACAAACAAATAATTCTTTTCAAAGCAAAAACATAGTTTCACCTCTAGACCACTTGAACTTCTTCACATTGACTTGTTTGGTCCTTCTAGAACAATGAGCTTAGGTGGAAATTATTATGGACTTGTAATTGTAGATGATTACTCTAAATACACTTGGACTCTGTTTTTGAAATCCAAGAGTGATGCTTTCCTTGCTTTTAGAAAAATGGCCAAGCTTACTCAAAATGAGAAAAAATGTAAAATAGTTTCAATAAGAAGTGATCATGGTGGTGAATTCCAAAATGAACATTTTGAAAATTTCTGTGAGGAAAATGGAATTAACCACAATTTTTCAGCTCCAAGAACACCTCAACAAAATGGTGTTGTGCAGAGGAAAAATAGATCTCTTGAGGAAGAAGCTAGAACACTTCTTAATGAATCAAATTTACCTAAGTATTTTTGGGCTGATGTTGTAAGCACTGTGTGTTATACTTTGAATAGATTACTTATAAGGCCTATTTTAAAGAAAACCACTTATGAGCTATACAAAGGAAGAAAGTCCAATATTTCTCATTTAAGAGTTTTTGGAAGCAAGTGTTTTATACTGAACAATGGGAAAGAATCACTTGGAAAATTTGATGCTAAGGCAAATGAAGCAATTTTCCTTGGATATTCATTGCATAGCAAGACATATAGAGTATTCAATAAAAAGAACAATGTGCATTGAAGAATTTGTACATGTGATTTGTGATGAAACTAATCCCTCTAAGGAGGAAAAAGAGTTGGATGGTGATGCAGGTCAGCTAGAAGAATTAATTGAAATAGGCAATTCCTCAACCAAAATTGAAGAACCAAGAGCTGAAACAGAATCCATAACCCCTGTTCAAGTGCCTAAAGATTGGAGAACAACAAGAGATTTATCACTTGACATCATCATAGGTGAAGTCTCAAAGGGAGTATCTACTAGATCCTCATTAAAGAACCTATGTTGTCATATGACTTTTGTTTCACAAATTGAGCCTAAGAACATTGATCAAGCCTTGAATGATGAACATTGGATGCATGCAATGCATGAAGAGCTCAATCAGTTTAAGAGAAATGAAGTTTGAGAACTTGTTCCTAGACCTTCATCTCTTAAACCCATTGGCACAAAATGGGTTTTTAGAAATAGCTTGATGAGAGTGGAATCATAGTCAGAAATAAAGCTAGATTGGTTGCTAAAGGCTATAACCAAGAGAAAGGCATAGACTATGAATAAACTTTTGCTCCAGTTGCAAGGTTGGAAGCAATCAGGTTATTGCTTGCATATGCATGTCTCATGGATTTCAAACTTTTTCAAATGGATGTTAAAAGTGCTTTTTTAAATGGATATGTTGAGGAGGACATATATGTTGAACAACCTCCTGGTTTTACAGATTTTAAACATCCAAATTATGTTTACAAACTAAAAAAAGGCACTTTATGGTTTGAAACAAGCTCCTAGACAATGGTATGAGAGGTTAAGCAAATTTTTGCTTGAACAATCTTTTACAAGGGGCAATGTTGATAAAACCTTGTTTATCAAAAAGCTTGGAAATGATTTCTTATTGGTTCAAATTTATGTGGATGATATTATATTTGGTTCTACTAACCACAAGTTATGCTAGGATTTTTCATCAGCTATGCAGAAAGAATTTGAAATGTCAATGATGGGTGAACTTACATTTTTCCTTGGACTTCAAGTAAAGCAAATGAAGAATGGAACCTTTCTTAACCAATCCAAATACTGTCTTGAAATTATCAAATAAATTTGAAATGGAGAAGAGCAAGGATGCTGCAACTCCCATGGCTACATCAACATATCTTGATTCAGATGAAAGTGGGAAGAAAGTTGATGAGTCAAAGTACAAAGGAATGATTGGATCATTGTTATTTTTGACAGCTAGCAGACCTGATATAATGCTCAATGTTTGTCTGTGTGCTAGATATCAAGCTAATCCTAAAGAATCACACCTTACTGTTGTCAAGAGAATTCTGAAATATCTCAAAGCTACACCAAGAGTTGGTCTTTGGTATCCAAAAGGTGTTTCTTTAAATATTATTGGTTTCTCTGACTCTGATTTTGCAGGTTGCAAATTAGATAGGAAAAGCACAAGTGGCACTTGTCATCTGCTAGGAAGCTCATTAATCTCATGGCATTGCAAGAAGCAATCCTGTGTGGCATTATCCACTGCTAAAGTTGAATACATTTCAACTGGAAGTTGTTGTGCACAAAGCTTGTGGCTAAAACAGCAAATGCTTGATTATGGAGTGGAACTGAATGCTATTCCTCTGCTATGTGACAACATAAGTGCTATCAACATATCAAAGAACCCAATAATGCATTCAAGAACAAAGCATATTGAGATAAGACATCATTTCCTCAGAGATCGGGTTCAAAAAGGTAACATAAAGGTAGAATTCATTGACACCAATCATCAACTAGCTGATATATTCACAAAACCATTATCTAGAGATAGATTTTATACTCTTAGAAACATGCTAGGGAACCTTGATGAAAGTAACATTATCTAGCCTGTTTGTATGTGTTTTATGTGATGATTGAAAGCCTATATGTCACAAAATAATTAAGTGTTTGGATCATTGTCAAAAAGCTGCTAAAATGCTTTGCATCTGATGTATTCTCTGTAGTAATCGATTACACCACGGGTTAATCGATTAAAATCATTAAAAATCAAGTTTGGAACGAAATTAGTACTCATGTAATCGATTACACACGAATGGTAATCGATTATTCTTCACATTTTCAGAAATCACTTACCTCTGGAATAATCGATTACACATTGGGATAATCGATTACATTGTTCAAAATTCTAAAACTAAAAGCATGACTCACTGTGATAATCGATTACATAAGAGTTGTAATCGATTACCGTTCATATAAGAAATAACTCTCACTCTGTGATAATCGATTACCACTCGGGATAATCGATTACTTATGGCCCTGATACTTGTATGATTGATGCAAGCTTTGGAATAATCGATTACTTTGAGAAAGAATCGATTACTGGTTATCTTCAACCTCAGGTCAAGAATGAAATAATCGATTACTTATGAAATTAATCGATTACCATGTGTTTTAAAGAAGCCTAATTGCTCTAGAATAATCGATTACATTACGAAATAATCGATTATTCATGTTGTTGTATGAAATCTGACAGTTTTTAATGGATAATCTAACTGCCCAATCCGTTTTATAACCAACTCAATGTCATTAAATTGTCACCAACAGCTATATTTTTTAAATTATGGACGTTAAGTGACTGATTTGTGCCTATAAATACGTGATTACATGCCTTAGACAATCTGCTCCTATTCTCTTCTATCTCTCTGCATTTTCTGCATATTTTCTGTATCTAAATTGTGTCCTTACCTTCCATTCTAACCATGTCCAATCCCACACCCAAGAGAGTAAGAACCACAAAGAGGAAAGCTGGTGAGTCTTCCTCAAATCCCCCTGCACCTCAGCCAACCAATAGATTAGACTTATGGTTTCCATCCGAGGCTGATAAAATGAACTATCTGCAGTTCAATGTCACTAAGCCTATGGCCTCTCCTAAATACATTGAGCTTGATTGGTTTATTAGGCAAGGATTCCAGTTTCCAGCCTACTTAGAGTCCCAAAGCCTTAGGAGATTCTTAGAAATGAAGGGTACTTTCTACCCTGATCTTGTTAAGGTCTTTTACACCTGCTTGAAGGGCTCAATGCAGGGTGACATGAGGTCAAAGGTTAAGGGAGTAACCATGCATATTACTCCTGATATATGGGAAACAGTAGTCGGGGTAGTTTGTGAGGGAGCCCGTAGGTTTGATGAAGAACCAGAGGGGTATAGCAAGATGGACACCTACAGAAGCATGCTTCATGATCCTCACATGAGGCTAAGGACCAGACTTGGCACAGGTCCCATGACTGCTGAGGATATGTTGCTGCACTATTTGATTACATACATCATCACTCCAAGGGCTACAAATCATGCTCAAGCAACTAATGAGGATCTTCAGTTGGTGTATGGGCTGAAGCATCACATTCGTATGAACTGGACCCTTATTTTTGAAGAAATAATGTTGAAATCAAAAAGGTTGGTCAATTACCCATTTCCCTACCCAGTGTTTGTGTCTAGGCTGATTGATCATTTCAACATTGATGTTGAAAATGAAGTAGTAGACAACACAAACTCCTACAACAGCCAAATTAAGGATAAGCACTTGACCAAGATGGGTATGAGAAAGACACCCAATGGTTGGGTGATGGCAAATCAAGTGGCTGAAGAACAAGGAGAAATGGTGGCTGATTCAGATGAAGAACAACAGCAACCACAACAACAATAACAGCCTGCACAGCCAATCTTCACAGACTTTGAATTTTTTATGAGTCAAAGGATGGACTCCATGCTGAAGCTTCAAGAGGACTTCAAGGCTGAAACCCATGAAGCCTTAGAAGAAATTAGAGAAAGGCTTGACTTAATTGAGGCTAACATGGATGATAAAGCCTCTGCTGAGTTCTAGGATTGTTTAGATTTGCCTATGTTTGTTTAAATTTCTATTTGTTTTGAACAATGTTATGTTATGTTTCTTTAAAATTAGTTTCTTTTAAAGTTCACATGTACTGCCCTATATGTTATTCATATTAATGAATTATGCTTTCCAGTTTTATATTCGTTGTGCCTACCTTATTTTTTACTTTTAACAAGCCAAATAGGGGGAGAATTGATTAAGGGGGAGTGAGTTTAAAATCACTCTGTTTGCCCCTGTTTTTTGGTTCAGTTTTGGCCAAAATTTTGATTTGAATGAGTGCTGGAATTTAGGGGGAGTAATTGTGTAAAATTAAAATCAATCAATTGGTATAGTGCTTAATTGAATAATTCATGAGTTACATGTACTTTAACACTTGTTTCTTGGCAAGGTATTGAAAGTTTTACAGGTTTATAAAACTTGATGTTCAACAATGGCTTTTCAAATTTATCTCCAAGTATCTGTGCTTAATCAAATTGAAGATTTGGCATGTTTAAAGCCAAAAAGGGGGAGATTGTTGATTCAAGTGAAGCCATGTACAAATGAGAAAGGAATCAAGGCTCAAGTGTTTTGTACTTTCAACATGCTCAAGGATAAAAGTTCTAAGAAAGCTTGAAGACCAATTTGATAAATGTAAAAGGGAGTTTATCATCTGATAATCCAATTGAGCATATCATGCATGAATCATTCATCTAGGATTGTTAGATTAAAAGTCTCAGTAAAAGCAATTAACTAGAAAGACATTTAACAAGCAAAGTTTTTGGAAAAAAGAATCTTTACTGTATTAATCGATTACAAGGATAATGACATCGATTATTTTGTTCTTCGTGCCTTTTAGAAAACAAATCAAGAACATAGTAATCGATTACATATCGAATTAATCGATTACATAGGCCAAAATAGGAAAATCATGCTGACTGTCTTAATCGATTACAAATGGTCGTAATCGATTACATCCGTGCCTATGGTAAACATGTTCAACTGAGGTAATCGATTACATATTGTTTTAATCGATTACGTAGTTCATTTGAAAATATGTGACTGACTATCTTAATCGATTACCATAGTCAGTAATCGATTAATCAATGCATTTAGAAAACATGTCTGTCTGGTTTAATCGATTACTTCACGGAATAACCGATTATATTGTTCATAGCCTAAACTCAGAACTCATCATGAGCACTTTAATCGATTACATTTTTGAATAATCGATTACAGGAGCGTGTTTAATCGATTATTTTCAGTTAGAAAGCTATTATAAATAGAACCCACTGCTCTGTGTTTTTAGTAACTTGAGAATTTTGATATCTGAGCATTCACAAACATTCACAAGCTTACATTAGTGACTTTCTAAGTTTCAAAAGGCATCTTGGCTTCACAAATTCTTATGGATTTTTGATTCAAGAGAGTGAAGCATCATTGTTCATCAAAGCATAAGGAAAGAAATGTATTGAGTTAGTAATCTGTCATTCAACCTGTGAATCATTCATTTGCACGAGTTCTTGGATTATCAGGTGATATCTTTCCTTATTCTTTGAAGGTGTAAAACTGTTATTTATTTTTGTAAAGATTAGTCTATTGTAAATGGGTTTCTTACATGTTTAGAGATAGTGTTTCTCTAAGGACAGCTAAGTAGTGTTCTCAGTGTGGGTTTTGGTCTTTAAGGGTCTAATAGGGTTTTAGACTTCTGAACTTTATCTAGGGTTGATAAAGAGAGGCTTGTAATTGCTTGTAAGAACAATTTTTGCAATAGTGGAACTCTACTCTAGTGTTGAGTAGAAGAACTGGATGTAGCTTCATAGTGTTTGAAGTGAACCAGTATAAAAATTTGTGGCTAATCTTTCTTCTCACCTATTCATCTTTTAATTGCTTTGTTTGTGAATCAATTTCATTGCACAGAAAGTTATACTTTGTTTTCTCTTTTTCTTAACAAAGGAATTTGATTGAATATTGATTCTTGGTTTTAAAACATTTTTTAAAGTAATAAAGATCCTGTGGTAACTCTAATTTTAAATTTTTAATTTACCAAGATTCAACCAATTCACCCCCCCTCTTGGTTGTGTTGAAGTATTCTATTCATTTTCAGTACTTACACAAAACATTCTTTGATTTATTCCCTTGAGTTCCTTTGACATGGATGAAGAACCACTTAGGGGTCTTGGTCCAAGATTGTGAATAGAGGCAACATCATTAATATTTCTTGGATTTGAATACCTCTCAAAGAGCATGTATAACTTTCTCCTCACATGTTGAATCTTTTGTTCACAAGTGGATTCATCAGTTGTTGAGTAAAAATAACCTAGTGAAGTAAACTTAATACATGGATCAAGAACTGCTCCAAACGCAAGAATGGTGCTATATTGATCCCAATATTTGTTAAACTTCATCATCATCCTTTCCCCCATACTCCTGATAACCTCATATTCACTTTGTAAACTCTCAGTAAGTACACTCTAAATTTCCAAACTTGCAAGAAATATAGGTTGGAAGTAGGATAGGAAGTGCCCAAAATCAAATTAGTAGTATCATAAAATGGTAACAAGAACTCACAAATTATTTCACCTCTTTTCCACTCATCTACTGAAGGGCATCACTTGTAGTTAGGATCTTTTGATTGAAAATTTCCAAATGCCCGTTGATATTTGAGAGCACTACAAAGCATCATATAAGTGGAATTCCATCTAGTGGAAACATCTAGACACAATTGCTTCCCACTACCATGAGACTCAAGACCAAGCTGCTGAATACATTCTTTAAACTTTCTCATCCTACCCTCTGATCCCTTCACATACTTGACACTCTCTCTAATTTTATGTAAGGCATCACTAGCAACTTTTAATCCTTCTTAAACAATAAGATTCAAAATATGTGCAGAACAACAAACATGAAAAAACTCTCCATCACATAATAACCAACCACTTGTTCCAAGATCATTTTTCAAAATGTCTTGCATGTTATCATTGGCAGATGCATTATCTAAAGTGAGAGAAAAAAATCTTTTGCTCTATTTTCCAATCCTTCATAAATTGAAAAATCTTTGAAGTCAAGTCAAATCCAGTGTGAGGAGGAGGCATATGACAAAAATTAAGAATTTTACTATTTAACTTCCAATTAGCATCAACAAAATAAGCAGTTAAACATATGTAACCCTCACTAGTACAAAAGGTCCATAAATCAGAAGTTAAACATATTCTATTTGGAATATTAGCCATAACCTTTTTTTAGCTTCTCCTTCTCTTTCTTGTAAATGGTTAGGACATCAGATTTTAAAGCATTCCGAGAAATAGGGTGTGCATCAGGATTCAAATACTTGATCCAACTTCTAATCTTTTTTATACTCAACCAAGTTAAATGGCAAGTCATGTTCAATGATTACAGCAGCACACATCTCACGTGACACCATTTGATCTAACTTTGGAGATTTCAATTTTCCTTGTAAATCTACCATCATTTGACCAACATCTTCAAATTTAATTCCCTTACACTTTGAGATATGACGATTTAAATGAGATGTCCCATATGCATTACCCCCAATTTTATACTTTGTTTTACAGGCCTTACACTCAACTCTTTCTATCCCATCATCACCCACTCCTATCTTAGTGAAAAACTTCCAACAATCTGAACTTGTTGCTTTCTTTTTCTTCTTGATTGGTTCATCAGCTTGAGATGATCCAATAGGTACTTCAGAATTTTCAACATGTTCATGCTCGTTCATAGTCTCAGACTCCATATTAAAACTCCAGACAACTATCCTAAATCAAACATTAAATGGAAAATAGAAATCAACCTCAACACCAAGAATAACATACATTATTTTCAGCTACCACTTGCACTTTTGAAACTATTATAAATCAAACATTAAATGAAAAATATATAACAAACAGATTATACTAAAGTGCAAATTAGGAATAACATACTTATATTTTTCTATTCTAAATGGGACAACTTTAATAAAATGATTATACTAAAGTGGTTACAGTAATCAAGAACTACTTAATTTCTCAAAGAAGCACTTAATATTCTAACTCTCAAATTAATTTTCTATAGGCCTTGGAAAATGTGGCACACAAATAAATTCAACCCAACAAACTCATTATTATCAATGATAATAATAAAAAATAAAAAACAAACTTTTTGATAAAACAACACAATCACGGATGAAACATATTCAATGAATTTACCAAGGTTTTTACAAATATCAAACCCAAATTAGCAAGTTGAAGAACTTAGCCTTTCAAATATATGTATAAATATCTTTTTAGTATTTAAACATTTTAATCCAGGGCGCCACCAATAGTAAGATGTGATTGCTCAAGAGGTTTCCTATTCCATGCATAATACGGTGAGGGTAGATTCACTAACCCATTTCCCAAAATTAAATGTTAGCAAAAAATTTCTCAGACATTTACACTCCCAGAAAAGCACTAGAGTATATTAAAAAATTAAAGAAAGAAAAAGGATAAGATAGTTATGAGAATCTTAAAAGAATAAATTTTATCTTGTTTTTTGTTCACCAAAAAATATCAACCCCAAATCTCAAACACAATGAGTTCCACCCAAATCTCAAACATATTCAGACAATCACAATAGCCTTTCTCTCTGACAATAAGTCACAATTAGGATTGAGATCTTAAACAGGTGTTTAAAACCTTTTCTCACCTTTACTAGGGAACTTTCAAATTATTGACTTTGGATATTATGATACATACTCAAAAGTCTAGAGAAATCTCAAACTGGGTCTAGAGCATATATTCTCCATTTGAATTAAAAATAAATAAATAAAGCTCCAGGTACAATTCGCAAGTTTTATACTATATTGCAATTCATAATTAACTTCATTCATCCATGTATACCAAAAATAGAAAAGACTTTCTTACTTTAAGCTTTGGGACATATAGTTTTGTCAACTGCAAGTCTCTGTAGACTTATCATCTAAACACAGTGTAAAACCGCAAGAACTCTAGTTAGGTGGAACTCTATCATTTTGCCACCCCTCATTCATTTTGCCACCCCAAATCTCAATGACACACACTCATGCTATTGCTCGGTCTACTTTACTCAACACTAGGAAGCCCGATGATTGACTCAAGAGCAAAACACAGAACACTAACAATTTCAATATTTCATTATTCAAACATCAGTAAATGAATAGGGTACTTCAAATTCAGCAAAAAATTGAAAATAAAAAAAAAAACCCTGAGACGGTCACTGCAGGAGCCAGGCGAAAGCTCGCGACGGCCGATGGTCACTACAAGGGCACCAAGCAGAAGCTTGTCGTCACGCCGTGCCAGAAGCAGCTCTTCTTTCTCATCTCTCAATCTCGAGTCTCGCTTTCGTTTCTCCACAGCATAGCTGCATAGGTGAGGACGTGAGGTGAAGCCGTGAAGGTGACTAGGTGAGGACGCGAGGTGAAGCCGTGAAGGTGACTACTGAGGTGTGAGAAGTGATAGAAGCTGGAAGCAGTGAGTGAACCAAGTGCACAACCCTTAACCCTAACTATTATCTTTCTATTTTTTTTTTGTTTTTATTAGAGCAAAGCAAAAATGACTCACTGTGAAGTTTGAAGCGTGCTACGTGCGTGGACACTGGAGTGTGTGGGGGGGTTTTTTTGTGGGCTATGGCCCGGTGGGCTGGCCCGGGCCCACTTTTGGCCCGCATTTTGGTGGGTAGGGCTGGCCTGGCCTGTTTACTCAATGTGGGCTTCAACATTCAACCCAACCCACATTTTTTTGTGGGTTACACAGGCCGGCCCGCCGGGCCTGGCCCGTTTTGCCAAGGCAAATTTCTAGCAGTCCTTGTTTTAGCTACAGGGTACTACTCTAAGTTATAGCAGTGTCTATCATCCCCAATCTGATGGACAAACAGAGCGGGTTAACAAGGAGATTAAGTAGTACTTACGTGGCTTTACTCATACATAACCTAACAAATGGGTTAAGTTTCTTACCTTAGCTGAGTATCACTACAACACGACTTTTAATAGGAGCATAGGTATGACTCCTTTTCAGGCCATGTTTGGGCGTCCACCTCCGTGTCTTTTAGAGTGTACTTCAGGTGTGTCTTCAGTTGAGCCTGTCAATGACAACCTGTGCACCAAGGAGGGTATATTAACCTTTCTCAAGACTACTCTACAAAAGGCTCAACTTTTCATGAAGAATCAGGAAGATAAACACCGTAAAAATATCACCTTTGTTGTGGGTGACTTGGTGTTGCTCCGTTTGCAGTTGTACCTCCAACTTTCCATGCAACGTCGCTCTTCACAGAAATTAGCCCTCCGCTTCTATGGACCCTTCGTTGTGCTTGACCGAATCGGCAAGGTAGCCTATCGACTGCAGTTGCCTCCGAGGTCTCAAGTTCACTCAATGTTCCATGTCTCTCTTTTGAAGCCGTTCCATGGAGATCGCCCTTTCACACTCCATCAACTACCCACCGCTACCACGCAGCTACTGCTGGTACATTATCCTGTAGCGATTCTCGATCGTCGTACCATTCGTCGCAACAAGCATCAGGTGCCTCAAGTGTTGTTACAATGGAGTGATCTCAGCCCGGAGGATTCAACTTGGGAAGATATGGTTTTATTCGATCCTTCCTTGCAACACTCTCTTTTAAGGACAAAACTGAGAGATGACTTTGAGTTTCCTATCCATAATGTTGGAGTTAATGTGATTGCTCGACCTTCTCTATCTGTCGGCAACATCTCAGAGATCGTGACCGTCCAAACTCTACACCTTCATCCTTGATCACTACGCCAGCACTTATTACTCCTAGTGGCACACGTCTGACTTCATCATCCACACAAGTACAACATGTGGGACCTATGCCTGTTTTACAGCCTAACATCGAAGGCGATGTTCGTTTTCTAGGACCAGCGAATGTTGGACCTTCTAATAGGCCCAAACGCACTATGCAAACTCCTAAATATTTACAAGACTATGTGTAGCCTTGTAGGCTGTAGACCTTGGTCAATTAGGAGCTTCTAGATTAATTTCTTGCATTTATTTCCTTTCCGTAAATTCTATTGCAACTGTATTCCATTTTCCTTTAAATAATTATCTAGTGAATAGGAAAAGGACAAGAAGCATTATTCAATTTTATCTTTTACTCTCTTATCTTTCCACCTTTATTTTCGGTTACAGCAATACGATCCCTACAGCCACAAAGGGACAAACATCATCCAGGCATAGAAGTTCATTCTCCCAAGCAAGGACCCTGCAGGCGACACAAGAGTGATTGCAGCAAAATCAAACTGGTAGAACACAAAGTCAGTCATTGAAAAATACCCACTCGTTGAGTTTGCAAGGAGAAACCTCTCGGTTAAGGCCAAGAAGGGCAAAAGTCGAGTCCAGAAGGTCATGCAATGGCCCACAAGACCCCACAAATGAGCACGCATGGGAAGGCATACAGGGCCATATGGCCCATTTGCGCTTCACCATGTTGTCATATAAGATCACAAGCCTGGGAACGCTCTGCATGCTCACTAAGGTTGCCGCGGTGAGCTGCCACACGTTGTCTGCTTTGTTGTTCCACTTGGGTGATGCCTCACTTGTAGGCATGGCAGCGAGACCAAAATTCGCGGGTACTCGTTCGAATCCGTCCCGATTTTAATGGGGAAAAATCGAGTTTATTGGGTTCAGGTTTTTCCCGATAGCCAAAAGTGGGGACGGGGGCGGGTATGGGATTACTGATACCCACCCCGCCCCCGCCCCGTAATAAATAATATTAAAAAATAAAAAAATATTATTTTCTAATTTTTTTAATTGAATTGATTGATTTTGTTTTGTAATTTCTAAATTATGATCCCATATTTTAAATGCGGGTTTGTTATTATTTTTTTTGTTACGTAATTAGTTTTTTCGTCTGATTTTTCAATAAAAAAACTATATTATTTTTTTAATTTTAATCAAATAGTGAGGGCGAGACGGGGCGGGGAAAACCCGACCCCAGCGAGAATAGGGATGAGGATGGATTTTAAAATCCGACGGGGATCGAGAGAAGGGACGGGGAACGATTTTTGA
This sequence comes from Glycine tomentella, assembly GCA_007407185.1. Lineage (NCBI taxonomy): Eukaryota > Viridiplantae > Streptophyta > Magnoliopsida > Fabales > Fabaceae > Glycine > Glycine tomentella. Next base: position 337,013 of record PYAF01002124.1, read on the forward strand.
GTCGAAGACGGAGATAGAGAATGCAATACCCGTCCCCACCCCACCCCGTTGCCATGCCTACTCTCTTGGCAAAAGCGACAATAGAATAGGGAAACCATAAGAACCCATAATGAAACAAAAAATCACTTATGAATTTGGAAAATTTTCTGGCTGGTAGGGTGAAGTTTAGAATTTAAGGGTGTCACATTTTGGACATATTTTTAAGGAATCTTTGGAATTATCGCTAAGTTGTGGTTTTTGGTTGCGGTGATTCGACATTCTTTGCTGTGGACGCAATTAGATTTATTTGAAAATTCTATCGCAAAGGGGCTAAATTCGAGAATCTTAACCCTCTTTACAAGAAGTTCAGGTTAAGTATTTATTATTTTTTAATAGGGCAAATCACGATTTGGTACCTTGACTATGCAAAAAGTACAACAATTAATTTTACTGTTAAAATTTTAAAAATATAATAAACTTAGTTAGTATTCAATTAAAATATTTTATAACTAATAAAAAGTTTTGTAATATTCAAAAGACTATGGATTTTTATGAATTTTTTATTAGGATAGATTTTATGAAACTTTACGGAATATAAATCCTATATCCATCAACCAATTTCACTCAAAACTTTAAAATTTTCTAGACTTTATTCCTTTTTGCAAAATGAATTTCAAATTGTATCAATATAAAAATCTTCTCATATTCAATATAACCAATTAACAAAGACCATAATCTATTGTTCAGAATCTTTTCATCGACTCTATTTTTTTTAAAAGCAAAATTTATTGAATCAGCAATAATGGTACACAAGACGTGACCAAAATTGCGAACCTGAAAACCTGTTTTGTCTGCATTTCGTTACATTGCCCGAGTGAGTTTTCAGCAAACAAAAACTGCTTGTATAATTGAATTTCAGTAGAGCCCACCACATGTTTGTTGAAAAGCATTCACTTCATCTCCATATATGAAAAACGCCCAAGCTTCTGCACTGTGAAAACAAGTACGATAGCTCAATCTCTTGCCTTCACCACCAGTTTTTGATCCTTTTACAGTTTTACCAATCTCATCTTCTTCTTTTTAAACATTTCATTAACCCTTTATAGCATTAAATGTTTCCTAAAAATTTATGAAATCCTCTAAAATTTTGTTAATCTGTAAAAAAAAATTCAAATCTTATAAATTTATATTATAAATTTATTAAAATTCAAACTAAATATCCTAATCATAAAATTCTTTTAAAAAAATATGAAAAGATATTACATTTTCTATTCAAAGTCTTTTAACATTTATAGGATTTTTTTATGTTAAAATTATCTTTTAATATCCAATGTACCTTTTTAAGTTATATTTTTTTAAGAATCAATGTATTATTAAGTTAGACAACATAACATAATTATCATATTTTTTACACATTTTGATAATATTAAATTAAATCTTTTGATTTTCCGAAATTAAATTGTCTTCTATTTACCTATTAAGAGACAAAAATGATAATTTACTGTTTTTTAAAAATAATTTGCAATTGAGTCGGGGAACATAAGCAATTCACTTGTGACGTAAGGGGCTTAGTTCTAATCGCTTTCATTTGAAGAGGTTATTTAAGCAAATAATTAATTTATGATGGACAAAATCACGTAAGTTATTTTATTATTATAATTATAATATTATTAATCGAAGTGGGTCACGTAGTTGTTACATATGACGTATTAAAAGCAAAAAAATATCTAGCTTAAAGTATATTATTAATGAGCCTAGCTATAACTAGCTCATTTTTAGAGACATCGATCAAATTGACACAAATTTAAAAAAAAAATTGTCCAAATGTCACATCAAGAAAAATATATACCAAACTGCCACGCGGCATAATTTGCTGGCCATAGTAGCGAATTGTGCACACTGATGTGGCGCCAATTTAGTGGTCACGTAATTCGCTACCCCCCAACCCCCCAACGAATTACGTGGTCAACCGTCAGTCTGCCCCCCTGACACAACAGGACATGTGGCGCCTCCCCCACAATTCACTATGGCCTGCAGCGAATTATGCCACGTAATTCGCTTCCCCCCATAATTTGCTACCCAACCTAGCGAATTACTGAAGGCACCCCCCTATTTAAACCCACCCCACCATATTTCTGTTGTGAGACATTTTGAGAAAAATTTGAGCGGTCAATATATTTGTGAAAGCTTTTGCAAGATGAGTGCTAGTAGAAATGGTTTGATTACCATTGTATACTATAATGGGAGAAAATATATTGGACTGAATGGTCAAATATTTGAAGGAGAAAGCAAAATGTTTCGTATGCCTCCCAGGTGCAACTATGATGATTTGATGAAAATCATATATAAGAAGCTAAGATTACAACGGGGTCAGTCTGTGTCTCGATTGAGTGCTCGATGTGCGTCCGCTAACCCGGTGCAATGGGTTGGTGTGGATGTTGTAGATGATGATGATCTGTCGTTAGTTACAGATGCATGCGTATCCGACGGAGGAGATCCGAGATTTATAGAATTGTATGCTGAAGTGAATTGCGGTGGACAGTCAAGCAGTCGTAATGTTGTACGAAACGTTGGTTCGATTGACCTTAGCGTAGAGCCAATGTTGAATTCGGAAGATAGAGATGTATCATTGTCACCACCTCCAGCAACACAACGAACACAAGATTTCGAGGAAGATGCAGAAACTGTAGCTGGTGAGGAGCCAGATATGCCCATGGAGAGTTCGAAAGAAGAGGTTGATGAAGGTGTTGTTCCAGATACTAACTCATCAGATACGGATGTAGACGGTGATTTCGATCGTGATTTTGCTATGCCTTCTCCGGGCATTGTCGGAATGCAAGGTCCGCTTTCGGTTGCAGGTATGAATGCAAAACTGTGTGCTTATTAGTAATGTTAAAATGTTTGGGCAGTTTAACATATAAATTTTTTTACTGTGTGATTATACAGCAGAGGCCAATGTAGCATTTTGGTCTAACATTAGGCATTACACGAATATTAATTGGTCTCAACCAGATGAGGAGGTAGATGACATGGAAGGAGCGCAAGTACCTAATTGGGAGATGGGTCAAGGTTGTATATGGGTCAGGTGTTTCGAAGCAAGTTGGATGTGCAAATGGCAATAAAGCACTATTGCATGGGTGAGCATCGCACAACCGTAGTTGCGAAAAGTGATACGAAAAGACTTATAATGGTTTGTGAGAATCATAATGACAGTTGTGTGTGGAGAATGAGGGCATACCAAAAAAAGGGTGGCACGGAGTGGATTGTAGGCATATGGAACAACCAACACACATGCGTTAGTTATAATCTGTCTCAAGACCACAGCCAACTTGACTCTAATTTCATATGTTCTGTGATCCTTGGTAAGTCAAAATTTTTTAAATTCCTTAATGTCTTTGTTGTTGCAAAAGTAAGTAACATGTTGTTGTTTGATGAAATGCAGAAATGATTCGTGAAGACCCCAGTGTTCAAATTGGGTTAATTCAGGAAAGGATTTCGACCATGCTGGGTTTTCACATTTCATACAGGAAGGCATGGAAAGCAAAACAAAAGGCTATTATGAAGGTATTTAGGGATTGGGATGAGTCGTACGCGTTCTTGCCTAGGTGGTTGGGTTACATGGTCAATTTTGCTCATAGGTCTGCCTATAAGTTGGAAACAATGGATCATTTTGTTGAAGGTGAACTCGATGACAGTGTAAGGGTATTTAAAAGGGTGTTTTGGACATTCAAGCAGTGTTGTGATGGTTTTAACTTTTGTAAGCCCATTATCAGCATCGACGGTACCCATTTGTATGGGAAATATCGTGGAACGTTGTTGATTGCAACATCAGTTGATGCCAACAATTACGTCCTACCAATTGCATTTGCGATTGTCTCCGCAGAGAATATTGACAATTGGTCGTGGTTTTTGGCACTAGTCCGAATTCATGTGACGCAGAAAAATGGTATATGTCTAATTTCCGATCGACATGCCGGCATTCTGGCGGCGGTGAACAACGTACAACTGGGATGGCAACCACCCAGGGCATACCATGTTTTTTGCATTTGGCATTTGGCGAGCAACTTCAATCACAGGTTCAAGAATATGATGTTGAAGAAACAATTGATGAAGTTAGGTAAGCAACGTTATTTACATGCAGATCATCCATACCCGCATTATCGCATGGTATTTACTTGATGTTTGTATATGTAGGTTACACAGCTTCTCGATTAGATTTTGATGCCGGCTTAAACCAATTCAAAGAAGCAAGTCCTCAAATAGTTGCGTGGATTGATAAAATCTCAAAGGAGAAGTGGAGTCTAGCTTATGATAAGGAGGGACGAAGGTTTGGTCATATGACAACAAATCTATCTGAGGTGTTCAACAAGGTTCTTAAAGGCGCGAGAAACCTTCCTATCACGTCAATTGTACGATTCACATACGCAAGACTAGCGGCATATTTTTTGCATCACCGTCAGGAGGCCGTTGAAGATGTGGAAAGAGGTAACCAATTCGCAAAAGTAGCATGGCAAAAATATTTGAGCAGGATAAATAGATCGGCAACTCATTCAGTAACTGCGTATGATGCACTGCACACAAGATTTGAGGTTCAAGAATTGTACAACATCCGTACGCATCAGTCAGGGAAGAAATGGTGGGTGTCCTTATCGGAAAGAAAATGTCAGTGTGGTGAGTTCACTGCTTTCAGGTTCCCATGTAGTCACGTCGTTGCAGCTTGTCGGTCTATACATGTCGATGCCAGCCAATATATAGACCCTGTTTTTAGTGTTGCATATCAGTCTCAAGTGTATTCAGTGTCGTGGTTTTCAATTGGAAATGAAGACTTCATACCACCCAGTGGACAACCACCGGTCATTGCCGATGTTGCCCTAAGACGCAGAAGAGGACGGCCTAGGTCTACACGTATCCGTAACGAAATGGATTCGCGGGAAGGAACCGACATTTGAACAAAATGTGGGTATTGTAAGGTTGTAGGTCACAACAGGCGAAATTGTCATTCACGTGATCAACCTAATTGATTTGTATGAACCAAATGTATGTTAGTTTCTAAGCTAGTAATATTATGCGGGGATTGTATTTTATTTTGCAAGTGAATGTTTTTGAAATCTTATCTCATTTCCAATTTGCAAGAAATCGTTCAATAAAATAACTAACGTCGAACACCAATAATAATCATTAAATATCCACCATCGTTCGATAAACATCAAATATCAAGCAACAAATAAAACCATAAAATATTCAACAATAAAAACACATAACAAATCCAACAATAAAAATACAAAGTAAATATCTGTTATAAAAAGTGCACGCAAATAGAAAGCACAAATAAGTCTGAAATAACATAACAGCATCATCACTGGTCATCTGCACCGTCTCCATGATATCCACGGCATCGTAGAATGTCATGCTCATAAGGAGAAAGATGACAGCGACGCCGAGCACCCCTATCCGGGTTTCTTCTAATCAGCTGAGAAGGCTCCTCATCTTCCTCATCATCACTGCGTATTTTCGTCGCTAGAAATTCCGAGATAGGACTATACCCACGGCCGGCTGGTTAGGACTGCATCTGATGTGTCGAGGCTGCAATGGGCGTCGCAAAAACCGGGTTAGACTCGGAAGTCGGCTGCGCAGGACGATAGACATCTGTGGATGGCGATGGGGCGTGCGAGCTAGGACCACCTGCATACATCGGATACGTTGGAAAACCATACCCATGCTGCGACATCTGAGGCATGGAAAACCAAGGGGGGTACTGAGACGGCGGAAACGTGCCTGCAGGACTGCTGGACGGTCCTGTCTGCATATGTGAGGGCCAGAAGTACTGCTGTGATGGGCCGGATGGGTAACCTGGTGCAAAATAAGTGCCTGCAGGACGAGGAGGCAAAGGTGGCACAATGATGGGTGAATCAGCAACAGCCGGTGTGGCATGGTGGAGGGGCAATCCCTCATGACGGGCACGTCGGTTAGAACAAACAACCTGCGGCGATGCCTGAGTTTGACGATCGACATGCGAAGCTGCAACATCCCCAGGATCAACGACCCTGTCCAAGTCATCATAGGCAGCAAGTAGACGAACCGCCTCGTCATACACCTGACTCATATCAAAAGCATGTTGCGCCTGTGACTCAGGCGATGTCATGTGCACGATAGTCTCAGCACGATCAGTCTGCATATAAAGTGTTAGTATGCATGTATAATAATAACACAAAAGTTAGCTGATACGCATTTAAATAAAATACTAACCACATGTGCATTGCACGCAGCTCTACGAGTCATCCATCGCCGCGTGACAGAGTAGTACCATTGCATGTACTCACTGTTCAACAAATAACCATCTCGCCTCATCGGAGTCAGATTCTGCAAGATGAGGCCATCTCTGTTCGCCCATTGGGCGATGTAAAACTCATGACGATGCCTCCAATCCACCTCTGACTTGCTGGTGACAATGATCGTCAACAACTCGCTACAGTTAATTGGCTCATCTGGGATATGCTGGTCAAACCCAAATTGCCGCAGAACACGATCAGACTGTTGGTATACGACGAGCTCAAAACAAACTAACGGGGCAACGGCCAACCAGCGTCTAGCCATCTCTTCATCCACTGGATGAACTACGGCTACAATATCGTACGGCCTCCAACGAATTTGTCTCCTACGCATGACATCCATATAATGACGATATCTGCGTATGTGACTGAATCTGGCCTGACGCGTGGTATACACATTATACCTACGACAACAAAGCATTATCAACACATTTATCATAATTACATCGACTGCCAATTAAGTAAAACCCTGAAATTGCAATACCTGTGGCCATAAATCTCCATCTGAAGCTCATCCTGATCCTGAATGGTCTGGAGGTCAGGCGATGTACTGGGGAATCTGGTCCAAGCCCATAGCTGTAACAAAAGGGCACAGCCACCCATATCACGCCGGGACGCACGTGTAGCCCGGCTCAACTCCCTATACAGCGACGCAAGCACAGCTGATCCCCAACTGAAACTACCAATGCGCTCGAAATCGTCTAGAAATAGCAAACAACGAGCCGACACGAAGCTGGAAGCGGTGTCGACGAACAATGTCCCGCCTAAGATGCGCAAAATGAGTGCGCGAGTGTACCTGACACGTCCAACTTCAGTGCTAGCGTGGGCAGCATAGTCACCGAACTGGTCTCGTAAAAAGTGCAGCCCCAACAATGCTCCATGTAAATCACGATCTGAATTCGGCTGAACCCCTAAAAGGTCACCGACTATCTCCCTGTAGTTCTATCGTCCGTGGGTTCCTGAGACCACCTCACCATCTGTCGGTAGACCCAACAGATGGTGTACATCCTCTAAGGTGATCGTCACCTCACCCATACTCATGTGGAACGTCCTTGTCTCAGGACGCCATCGCTCAACCAATGCCGAAACAAGGTGGTGATCAATCTAAAATAGTACATTAGACGGTAAATACAACGTGCTAAAAACATCATATCAACTGCTGGAAACGATGGATACCTCGTGGTTACGCAAACGCACAACATGGTAAAAGCCCGCCTGCGCCAGCCACGGGTGAATGTCCTCAGGTATGGCCTTATGATCGTGTGTAGCAGCATGTCGCACATTAAGCACACGATCGCGCGCCGTCGGATCTTCCTGAGAATTCCACATAGTCGTGGAAACGTGTCTAGCCTGTAATGTCAACAGCGTGCGTGCGTACAGGTGGCCCCGGGTCAATAACGCTCGATCCAGCCTCGGTGGCTGCCGGTGTTGGCGTATCATGCTGATCCATCGTAATGCTTCCTAAAACCTATATTTTTAAAAATAACTAAAATAATAAATATTTACAAATAAAATTTATTTTCAAATTTTAAAAATAACTTAATTAATAATACTTTCAAAATAATAACTTAATATTTATAAAATAACTTAACAAAATCTGTACAACAAAATTTAAATTTAAAAATTAAACAATAAATATTTACCTACTAGAATAAATATTTAAATTCAAAAACATTAAACACTACAAAATAAAATACATAATAGATATTAACAAAAAACAATAAAGACACTAAAATATTAAATACATTAAAAACAATAAATACATAATAAATTTTAACAGAAAACAATATATACATTAAATACAATAAATAAATAAAATTAATAATTTTTTATAAATACTAAACAATCATAATAAATTAAAAATATTACAAACAAAAATATCAAATATTTACGTATATCTATATCGGAATAACATTCATACAAAGTAAAATATTAAAAAGTAAACACTACAAAATAACAAATATTATAATTA
>PYAF01002124.1:357244-397894 GCA_007407185.1 Glycine tomentella
TCAGCAAGAACCACGGATGATGTTCCCTGGAACAAAGGTAGACACAATATTAGGGCTAGTTACTAGAAGTATAGATAACAAAGTACCCGAATTTGTTATTGAAGACGGCAATTTCTTACCTGAATATCATCATTAAAGACCAGATGTGTAGATCTATATTTCTCAAGCAGATCAAAAGCATTGTGGTTTGCAAAGTCTTGAAACTAAATACAATAAGCAAAGAGATATAGTTGTTTCTTAACACTGCTTAATACCTGAATTAGAACCTTTTCCCCATAAGTTTGCTTGTCTGCTGTCATAAATTTGTGCATAATTTCAGCATAATCCTGGAATCAGAGAAGTTCGAATAAAGTAAACACTATAGCATATTAGGAACTAGGAAATCAGTATGCATGAAAGGTATCGAGTTACGAGCTGGAGCTGTCAGTTATTTGATTAAGATCGAATTAACCCCTTTTACATTATTCTCGATAGACAAGAATTGTTTTAACCAAGCAAAGGGGGAGGGAGATGTTATACAAACATACAGTAACATACAATTAGCTCATTCGGAGCACCAGTGCCTTATTGTTGAAAAGAAAGAAAAAATAGCCAAAGGAAAATGCAGCTAATTTCAATCCACATACTAGCTACTGCGTTAAGAGAAAAAAGCAAAAATTATTCATCATTTAGAACCTGATTCGGAGCGAAGAAGCCTCATAATCTCCATTTTTCAGGCCAATATTAACACAATACAGAAGGTTTATATATAAATTACTCAAAAGACAAAAAATTAATTCAATCCTAGGAAGCCAAGGACTTGAGAACAATAAACAAACAAGTTGAGACCACAAGAGAAAACAAAAAAATGACACAAATATAACTGGTAAAAATTGAAACTTTTACAATGTAACATCATTATGAAATTTACACTCAATCAAAGAGGTTCAGCTTGATAAAATAGTATCAAAGGCCACAAGTTGAGACCCCCACCTTCAATTTATATTGTGTCAGCCATGCAGCACCAAAATTAGGCCTGCAGTAAAGAGGAAGGGCCCCCTTGGGGGCCTCAGCAAATGCAACTTGTGCCTGACCACAAAAATGATGTTTATATTCAACATGAAATAGTGTAAAATAAACTTTAAAGTACCTTGTTGTTCACCTGGATTGGAGTAGAGAAAATGCAGTCAAACTCTTTTCTGCATAACAAAATTACGTCACTGCATCTAAAGTTGTGATCTACAACATTTATAAATTACAACAATCAACACATCTCATCATTAAAGGAAGAGTATGATAAGAGAAAAAATTGTATCATAGTAATTTACCTGCAACATATCACCTGTCCCTGCCTCCACTGATTATGTATTCTTGCCTGTAACAAGTGAAGAAATTAAAATTAAAAAACTGAATTGCCAGAGGGACAAAATGCACACACACACACACACAGAGGTGAAAATTTTGAAACTGATTCACTGGAATTTAATAAACAGAACATAATTGATTAGGAAGATGCTGTTAAGTAGGAATCATATGATGATAACTGATGAGCAATGCAGAAAACTCCGCAAGAGTCTGTTGTCCTTCTTCTGTATGGCATCTTCTGTAAGGTTCAAAATTCCCATATACTATTGCTAGTTGCTCCAGCTGCAGTGGTGAAGGTCAGGTGCATTCAACATCCACTGAAGAAATAGTTTGAGCAGGAATAAGAAAGACTTAAACTAGTTAAATTTGTAACAGTGTTGCTTAGGTTTAATTATACTACTATATTGGCTGCTTACAGCACTTGAGAAAGTGGAATTTTCTATACTTTTTTAGCAGAAGGCCTACCTAGGATGCTAATTCACTCTGAGTTTGAGCATATCAGTAGATTTGTGTTTGCTTATAAATTTACCAGGCTAAGCAGGCACCTGGCTTATCAGTAGGAGAGCTTATAATGAAAGGTCCTCTGTCAGCAACTGTAACACTATCATCTCCTTTGCAAAAGCCAAAGCAACCCATGATCATCTACTCTGGAGGTAAGTTTCAACGTAACCGATTAAGTCACTGAAAGAAGTATCAATAAGACTAGGCACACTTTCTCTGAGAATAAACAACACCAAACATAAACAAAAGAAAAGAACCAATCAACCACCTAAGGGTACCTGCGGATAAACTCCCATGTCAGCGGCCATTAGAATCCCATCTTTGTATTTGATACCAACTACAGAGGATCCACTCACGTAAGGGTACCTAAGGGTTAAAACAAAAATTAGGGCAAAGAAATGTGCATTTTAAGAGTAAAATCAAACTATTCAGTGTGAAAAACCTAAAATCGAAAAAAAGAGAATCATCAAAGAAGGAAAGGAATGGAGTAATCCTCACCGCCGCCACCTTCGACTCCTGCCTCTAGTACCAAATCAGCCACGCCATCGGCATCGAAGGGAGAGCAATCTTCAATGCTTGCCAAGCCAAGGGCCTCACCATCTTTAGGGACCCAAGATAGGGCAGAGGCCAAGATTAGAGAAGGGAACCTGAGGTTAGCGATGTGAAGAGGAAAAGGTGTAAACAGAAAGGAATCGAAATGGTCATGACAGGGCGCCAAGTAGGTTTTTAATTTTAAAATTGTTCAAAGACGGTTTCTAAAGACGGTTATTGTAGAAACCGGCGTAGATTTCATTCATTTGTTTAAATAATTGCAAAATTGTCACCGGTTATGACACTACGACGGTTTTTTTATGACCGTCGTTGGATGCCTGACGTAGAAACATGCTTTTTTAGTAGTGTGAGGACATGTCGCTTGATGCTTTAAGAAAAGCAATTATGAATGTCATCGAAGGTTGAAGAATTTTCTTGATCTTTTTTATCGTCAACTTGTTTATGTAAGTGATGGTTGTGTTGAATATAGAGCTTAAACATGACAATTATGTGGGAAATATGTTTGTCATCTTTTTGAAATTTAGTAGCAAAGGTTTGATTGAGTTGAATGCAACTTTAGGTCGATCTTTAGATGAAATCCTTGCCCTGTTGCGCAAACCAAGGAAACTAAGATCTACTGATGAGAGCATTACTTTGATGCATGATAAATCTCTGTAACAACAACAACAACATATGTCCAACAAGCTCTATGTGTCTGAGTTGCACCCAATTGTTAGCCTTCCTGCAATAGTTACAAATCTTGTTGTATCAGTTGATAATGACTCGTGTCCTTTGGCATAACTTTGAGGTCCAATTAGCTCTGCATAGCTTCTGACACTATCTGAAACCAATCCTACAATAATAATTACAGTTAGTAACTATTTTTTCTATGACAATTTAGGGGAAAATATCAACAAAATCCAATTTGCATTACCTAGCAAGAGTAGTCTCCACCTGGTACATAGTCTACTAGCAGCTGCCTAGGTTGTGGTTGTACTATAATGGACGATAAACGTACAAGATCATGTGGTGGTTGTCCCTCTTTTGATGGAATGACATAGGGATGGGATACCTTGTAAAACAAGGCAAATAATCATAGGTGCAAGTCTAAGGACCCCCAGGTGGCACAACATCGCCAAGTGGAGTGATATGTTGTTGTCACTCCACCCATGCCTGACCACAAAGCTAATACGTAGGACGAGAAGGTGGTTGGCATGGAATCATTTGGAATTGGTCAAACTGCCTCAACACCCTCTCCAAACAATAAGGTCTCATCCTAGTCTCGCATTTCATGAAGCCAGAGAAAATACTTTGTTGTGTGAAAGGCCTCACATCCTTGTGGTCCTCATATGAACGCCACATGACAGTATCCATCTGTAGGTCATCCGGTCTCTCCCTAACTAGAAGGGAACACCTGGTACCTCTCAATACCTTCCATTTGGTGGCTATCGAGTCCTCCTCCACATAACCCTTTTGTCACTCTAAGTAGCCAACACTGGATAGATGCGCAAACACCTATGACTGTAACAAATATTAGTTATAGTAATAAAAAATAATTAAAATACTAAAATAATTTACTTACCATGAGTAATGTCATATAACCTCCAAACTACTTGCTGATATACTAGCTCGCATAGGAGAGATGGTCGTAGAGGTATGCCAGTGAACCAACTCCCAATGCATACTCATGACAAGCATCCAGGTTGGTAATGTACTAGAGGTAGGCAACATGGACATGAGTTGAGGACTTGTCATCAAATATTGTACTTTTGATTCAAGTACAAGAGATAAGCCATGGCAGCCCAAACGTATGAGTCCAACTTAACATAGTGGTGATAAAGGTCTACCAACCAAGTCAATCTTACCTTGACACCTGCATTTGCTGCTACTGCAGCCTTTGTCTCTATCATAATGCCCAAATGAGTCATGACCAGGATCTTCACTGCTTCTCTGTCAAAAAGTACGGAGACATGATCAATGGATCTGCCTGTCATAGGTAAGTGCAGAAGATAAGACACATCATCCAAAGTGATGAACATTTCTCTGATGGGCTAGTGGAAGAAAGATGTCTCTTGGTTCCACCTCTCAAAAAACACATTCATCAAGCCCTTGTTTACGGCAAGATACCACGTCGTAGCAAGAGTTGATAACCCTGACTGCTCCACATAAGTCTTAACTTGTGGATGAGTAGGGGGCACTAGCACTTGGGCACCATGGCTGACAAGCTTCAGCTCGTCACTCGTGACTGATCTAAACATGACCAACTCCTAATTGAGGTCCAATGATTCTACAGTAGTTAACCCTGGCCTTGGTTGTGGCTTTGACTTTCCTAGTTGTTGTTGTCGCTCGTCATCACAACACTGGTGCTGTGACATATTCACTCTATGATGTCTCTCTACAACATCTTCCCCTTCATATAGGGGCCTTCATGGGAGGGGTCGCGTCCTGCAATTTACAATGTCTATTTCGTGTGAGCCATCTAAAAAAACGACAAAATAAGAAAATAAAATATTATATTATATTTGCCTAAAAGTAATTTAAAAAATAAAACACACAAGAAAATCATGATTCTGTTGTGCATTCTGATGAAACACACAACAAAATTGTGATTCTGTTATGTATTTTGACACAACATGATTCTGTTGTGGTTTTCCAAACCCAAAAAACATAAGTAACGGAATCACGATTCCATTTTTTAAAAGATACACGATAGAATCATGATTTTGTTACCTATTTATTCTAGAAAAATATAAACATAATCGAGATTCAAATGTAACCCGTGGGTACCTGTCCGATTCCTCCCTGAGTTTGACGAGGAAAACCCGTTTTGACCAGAGTTAGGGTCAAGTTTTCCCCCACTTGGGGATTCAGGTGCGGGGCTAGGTTTATCACCCCTAGGCCCCGTACTCGTCCTACTACGTATATTTTTTTTTTATAATTTTTAATAATTTTGTTATATATTTATATATAATTCTATTATTATATATACTATATGCACTTGTTAATTATATAATATGTAATTATTTAATACTTTTTATAATTATTAGAAATGTAGAATAATTATTTTAATAGCTGAATAAATAATATTATAAACATAATACTAATTATGACTAATAATATTGTAATTTAGCTAAAATATAATTCAATTCTTAAATATGTTTATATTATTTATTTTTATTAAATTATATAAGTATTGATTGAATTAAAATATAATTAACAACTAAATATATAATTTATTTAACACACACGAACAAATAATTTATAAAAAAAATTGTGAGATAGGTTCTCCGCGAGTTTCCCTGAACCTGATAAGGATGAGGTTGGCTTTCATTTTTTTACTCCCACCTTTTATAAACCCGAACTCGCTCTGCCTTTTGTGGGGACAGGATGGGGATAGGCAAATCTGCCCCCGACTTGTCCTATTGTGATCCCAAATGTATTGACATCATCAAGTTACAATCTTGTGCTTAGTTAACTTATTTGGTGTCTTTTCAATTATTTTGTTATCAATATGGTTTGTATATGCTCTAAAGGTATCTTAGGCGTGGCATGTTGCTCATGACGTACAATAGCTACTTATTTTTTTTTTATCATTTACTATTATACAAGAAATTTTATGCCTATAGGTACATGTCTTAACCTCATTATGTACCTCTTACACTTACTAACTTGATCCTCATAGTGTATGTATAGGTGTATGTAGGTCTTGTTGCTCACCAAAAATTGTTGTCACCATTCATCAATGTCACCATCTCCGCCTGAATTATTCACTCACCAGAAACCAAACTACGTACAAGTAAACATACCCTAAGCATAAGGTAAAGGCTAGCAAGTTGGTTAGACATTAAGATATTAATCTCTTGTATTAATTAAATGCTCATAAATGATCTAATTTTAGACCAGAAAACTTTATATTTTAACTATGGAAAAGGTTTTTAACCTTAGTTACTCCTAATTTCACCATGGTTACCTCCTCACCTTTCACTTTGGCACACTTCGATTTGTTGATTGAAGATAAGAGGTATGAGTCAAGTCTTTTCCCTTAAGTCGGATTCGTTGCTTCATTTAATTCTTAGAAAATTAATATCCTAAGTTGATTTATAATGACTTTAGTTAATAATTATTATCTATTTCTTACACGATAATTATAATATATAGGACAAAGGGAGTATAGAAATAGAGATTGTTTAAGACCATAAACACCTGGTGATCCAAAACTAATTAATAATTTCTCTATTTAGAAAATTATTACACAAGCTTAAAACCTAAGGCTAGAAGTTTTACCCCGTTATAATTACTCAATTAGAGAGATTTCAATGATTTTAGACAGAATTAAGCACATGTATATATATAAAGATGAGGAAAATTAACTCAGAAATTTTAATCCTTTGTGACAACCTACATTAAATCCACCCAACTATTTGGATTCACCTATTAACATTAATAAATGCAAGACTAAGGAGATGAATCTCAAATACCTAAGGCGGGTTATGTTAGTGTCATAGTGTATGTTTGGAGATGGATCTCAAATATGATTTTTCACATCAAAATAAATACAACCTAGTTTTAGTTTTTTTTCTTAGTAGCCAACAAAGACATATTAATATATATAGAAGAAGGGGTACAAGTGATACCCATCTAACAACAAAGGCCCACCAAGAACTAAAGAACTTGTTAAAACAAGCTAAAAATGACCTTGTTCCCCAAGATTCTCAAGTTACTACCCTCCCAGAGAAACATATATAAACACTCCATTACCTTCTTCCTGACAAGCAAATAAAAGGTTGTCCCCTCCATTCAAATAAAGAGAAGTGAAAGTTCTTATATTTGTTGAAAAGCCATGTCCATGACTTGGTTTTAGCCATATCCAAAACCTTCTTAGTGTCCAAAATTCCATTCCTAAAAATGATATTATTCCTGTGAGTCCACAATCTCCAGACAATTGAAAACCAAATAACTTTCAGGTTAAAATTACCACTTCTAGACAACATTGGTAGAAAGTGATGATCAAAGTGTCATTGTGGCTGACAATGTTGTGCTATGTTGATCTCGAGCCACGAGTAACATCTCGACCAAATATCTTAGGCAAAGGGGCACAAGAAGAAAAGGTGTTGGTTGGTTTCCTCTTTTAAATGGAAGAAACAACAAGAGTGTAACCTGATATTCCTCCTCTTTCAAATTGCTTCGAGTTTGAATACAATCCTATAGGAGTTTCCAAACAAAAAATAGGCATGTCTGAAGGTGATGGAACTCTCTACAAGCTTTTGAACCTCTCAATTGAATCCAAAAAAAAATTTTCTTGCAAGAGAAAAGGTAAGTGCTCTTTACAGAGAAAACATTATCCAAGCTACACTTGCACCTCCAGCTATCCTCTGCGTGTTCATTTAAAGACACCATATTCATGGCAATGATAAAATCATCCAACCGAGTTCTCTCATGTTGGAACCAAATTCGCCTCCAAATGAACTCTCAACGCCAAATGCCATCCACCTAGCACCCCATGTCCTTAACTGATGCATTTTTCTACTCTGAATCATAAACACCCTTCCAAACCTCTCCTTCAAAGTGTTCTCCCCAAGCCACTTATGAGTCCACATGTGAGTATTATTTTCGTTTCTCACACACCTCTACATATTAGCCTCAAACCACCCTTCTTCCTGTGAGCCTTTCATGACTTTTACAACATCTTTCTACTGTGTTGAGGCTTTAACCGACACCCTCAACTTTCCACCATCTCACAAGTTCCTATACCTTGCTCTCAAAATATTACACCAGAAGGAGTTTGGTGAAGTGAATGATCTCCACCTCCACTTTCATATAAGGGCCACTTATATCCTTCTTATGTCTTTTAGCCTAAACCCATCGGCCTCCTTAGGCAAGCAAATATTGTCTCATTTTACCTAAGCTAGCTTTTTTGCATCATGTCCACCACCCCAAATAAACTTTATTTGGATTCTAATTATCTTTTCAAATAGTAAGGATAGTAACCTAAAGCAAGATACAAAGAATAAGGGTAAGGTAGAGAGGACAAAATTGATGAGGCAAACTTTACCCCTAAGCATAACTTCTTATTCTTCCATTTAGCAAGCCTTCTATTCATGTTGGATAATACGGGTTCCCAAGTGATCTTTTTTTAGGATTACCTCCCACCAGGATCCCTAAGTACACAAATGAGATTAAAGACACCCTACAATTCAACAATGATGCAAATCGATTTGGCTCCCTTGAATTCACATTAAGTCCAACAAGACTACTCTTATTAAAATTCACCCTAAGCCTGAAAAGAATCTCAAACCACCTCAACATACTTTTCATGCACACCACATTCTTTATGTTTGGTTCTTAAAAGAAAAGTGTATCATCCACAAATTGGAGCAAAGATTCATGTCCCTTTTCTTTCCTAACCTTCACCCCTGAGAAAAAGGTTTCCCTCCTCTACTTCTCTCATTAAACCAGAGGGAGCTTATGAAACTATCAAGAAGAGGAAGAGGGCTAGTAGATCACCTTACCTAAGTCCTTTTTCTGGTGTGAACTCCTCCGTAGGGCTTTCGTTGACCAACATCAAGATCAAAGTGGATTCAACACAACCCTTAATCCATGAAATCCATCTCAAAAAGAATCCAAGCCTCCTCAACATCATAGAAAGCCCCAGTTGATCGAGTCATAAGCCTTCTCGAAGTCAACTTTGAATGTCAAAGTGATTTATTTTCTTTTCTTGCTTCATCAACCACCCACTAGCCACAAGGACACCATCTAGCATGTTCCTACCCCCTACAAAGGCACGTTGCCTCTCATCAACGACCTTGTCCAACACACTCTTAATTATCTTAGCTAAGATTTTTGAAATAACCTTGAAAATACAACCAATGAGTGATATTGGCTGAAATTCACCTAGGTGAAGCGGATCCTCCTTTTTCGGATGAGTGAGATGGAGGATGAATTTGCCCCTTTTAGTAACACTCCCCTTTCATAAAACTCCAATAGAACTCTAAAGAAATCATCCTTCAACAAGTGCCAAAACTCCTTGAGGAACTTAAAGTTAAATCCATTAGGCCCGGGACACTTTCCCCTATCACAATCCCACACGACCTCTTTAATCCTCATCTCTTCAAACTTTGCACAAAGCATATTATTGTCTTCTTCGCTAATCAATTTGAATGGGACCCTACCAAGTGTTGGCCTTCTTGCTTGAAAAAAGCAAGCACCTCTTGTTTGATCGATCTCGGGTCCTCCTCCCATCCACGATCTAATTACAATCCCTTTATACAAGAAGCATTCCTTCTCCCATTGACAATGGAGTGAAAGAATTTGTTGTTATCATCCCTTTCCTTGATTCATTTGTTTCTACACTTTTGGTGCAGAAGAGATTCATACTTAGTTGACACTTTCCAAAATTCCTCCAAAAGCTTCCTTCTTAGCACTATCTCCTCCTCACTAAGGCCACTTTCCTCATCCTTCTTGTCGAGCTCATTCAATTCACTTACCACCTCCTTGCTAAGCTTGTTTTCAATTTCACTTTTAGAAGTTTCAATTTTTCGTTTATCACAAAAGCAACTCTTTAGTCCACTTGCAAGTCCATCCATGAGTCTTCCACAAAACCCATGTATTTCAGATATAAGAACCAACAATTGAGCACCTTAAAGGGTTTAGGGCTCCAATCAGGATCCTTGTTCCTCGAAAGAAGAGGGAAATGATTCGTCACACTTATATCCTACACTTGAGAGCAAGTATCCCAATTCCTTACCCATTTGTTGGACACAAGGACTCCCATGTTGATATCCATATCTATATAGGTGCTTGGCTCATCCCCTTCATCTTGAATCTAGAGGTTTTATGGGACCTTACAACATTGACTCTCCAAAGTTCCTTTCCTCCCTACATGGACATTCCTTCTTTCTATGTTTTGGAGGCCATGTTTCCCATGTACATGTGCAACATATGTTCCTTTATTCTTATTGTAGGGCTCAACTTTACTAGTATTATTATCAACCTCCTCATTGTTTGACTTATTGGTCCTCACTGAGACCCTTCTAGCCCATCAACCTCCTGATCCTTGCATCTAAATTCCTTGTGGCCATATACGAATTTTTTCGATTTCTTTCTTTGTAAAAGTATTTGGGTTTAACAGTGACCTAATTACCTTCTATTGAGCATTCCACGTTTGGGCCTTGTTCTAGGCCTACATCTTTAAAGCTACACTTGCCCTTTTGCCACTTGCCAGAAAAACACGTAGGTCCACCTAATTTTTCCTCAAAGACCCCCATAGCATCTTTGCCCACTTCCCCTATGTTGACTTCCAATCTAGGCCTCCCTAGCCCTATCAAACCTGTGATAATGGTTTCACCAATGTTGTTCCCCTTACCTACTTCCTCTCCTACCAAAAGACCCTCATTTCCCTTTTTCTCATTAACTTCCCTCTCCCTAATGCTGCAAATCTTAGAGCAGAGTGATTTTCAACCAACAATCCTCCTTATCAGTCTCTTTAGTGCTTATCCTTTGACCTTCTAGAGTATCTCGTACAATCTCACTCTCCCCCATGTACTTTGACTGGTCCCTTTTGTCCAAAGTATTAGCAAAGGTCCCAATCACATTTAATGTAGCCTTTTTGATGTCGTTCTCATTGGGGCAAGAGCTTAAAATTAGCGTAGACCTCGTACCACTAGTTGTTTTTGGTACGGATTCACCAAAAGAGGTTGTTGCTTCGATCCATCCTCCATCTAACTCCATACTCCTAAAAACACTCTGTTCATCAGAGTAGTAGGACTCCTCTCCTCTTAAATCCATGCCAAGAATGGAGGATTCTCCATCAATTTCCATCACTTACTTCTTCATGCAACAACACTTCAAATCCTCCTTCCACACATCATTTTCCACAAACCTCAAAAGCACTACTCTCCCATTGATTATGATATGTGCTATCTTTCTTATGAAACGTAGTGACAACATTTTGATAAGAAATCTTGCTTTGTCGACCCTTTTGAACTACCTTGCCTCCTTATCATTTGTTATGAAGGTGGCTAAGGTTGTTGCAAGTTGTTTGAAACATTTCAATTTCTAGAATTGTAGGGGTAGTCAAATACAGTTGATCCAAACAAACCTATTCCTCATACATAGGTCTGGTTCCCAAGTTTGAACATATTCAAAAAGGTGACTAACCCAACTAGTTGTCTCTGCTAGACCATCCAAAGTATGTCCCTCCTTGGGCGTTAGAGTACTTTGTTCCCCCCCCAAATAGAAAACCTTTATCACCCCCAATCCTTTCAGAATGAAACTCTCCCTCACCAAGTCATATTTGTTGGATCTCTCAATACAACCACTAAGCTTCTACGGAGCTAACTTGTGTCTCCCACCTCCAACTTTAGATCCAACCTGTTCCACTTGTCCACCTCCAAGTCTCTCCCTTGCCTTTTCTCAACAGTCTGCTTCCCCTTAGCCACCTTGCTTGTGAGGACATGCCAATCACTACAAAGTTGTCATGTTTTCCTTTCCCTTTCTCCTTCTTTGCCCCTAGCTCCATCTCTTTTCTTTTCTTTTCTACCTCGTTAAAGTTGTTACGAGTGAATCTGGGGAAGTCAACATAAAGTTTATGTTCTCATATGCGTATAGAATCCAACTCCCCCTCCATCTGCTTCAGATCCTTTACGTGCTTGAAACAAACGAATCGATACCTCCTTCCTGCTCCGTTTCTTCTTTTGCTAATAAAAACTTTCCATACTTTTTTCCATTTGCTAAAAGTTTCCCATAATTGATCAACCCCAAACCCTTTTAGGAAATTTGAGAAGTAGTAAGTAGTTACATCATTGTGGTCTCTCCAATTCATCCTCCCACTTCGTAATTTCCCTCCCTTGCCTCCAACATTCTTCCTCTCTCTCACTCACCTCTCTCTCTCATTTTTTTTTTAAAACTTCTAAAAACCTAGTTCTAGTTTTTGCATTTTTTACATCATAAACGTGATTTTGTTTTGTTTTGTGTGTAGAACGTGTTTCCAAACACATGATTATTTTGTGCATTGGGAGAATGGGCTTGGAGCAATTTAACTTTTTTCATGACACGAAGTATCACCTAGTCACTATGAATTTTGTATAGATCCTACTACAACATAATATTACATATTTTTTTCACTTCATATATATATATATATATATATATGAAGTGAAAAAAAGTTATAGCTGCAAGTTGTGCCTACAACCGAATACAACAAAAGCACTTTGAGCCCGAGGTTATATATCATTTATGCAACAAGGATCATAAATAACCATAACCTAGGTCAAAGCCAAAGCAACCTAAAAAACCAAAATCAAAACCAATGACAGCATGTATACATTCCCTACCCGTACAGAAACCTATTACGAAGCCTAATAGTTGCATCAAGCACCCTACCATCCACGTTCTTCACCTACCAAGCACTCATCGGCAAAACAAAACCAACCTCAATCAAACCATTGATTCTTGTAAGAGAGTTTTTATGATGCGGTCAATAATTTGGACGATTTTGATACTATTAATTTTTAACCAATTAAATTATATGTTATATTCTTATTAATTATTTTTGTTTTTTAAATTAGTCTTTGATTATCTTTTTTTTTTTAAAATTGTAACTTTTTAAATTAAAAAATATGATTAAAGATAACTTTAGAAGTATGAACCTTAAAATCTTTTTAGTTGCTTTCAATATTTTTTATAAAAAATCTTTTCGGATTTTGTGTTTAAAAATTTATTATTGTTTTTCAAACATATGTTTTATAAGAAAGTATTGAAAGTAACTAAAAAATTTAGGATTCAGACTTCTAAAATTATCTTTAATCATATTTTTAATTTTAAAAAATTACAATTTTAAAATTTTAAAAATAATAATCAAGTATTAATTTGAAATAAATAATAAGAAGAAGACATATAATTTGATTGGTTAAAAAATTAATAGTATTAAAATCTCCAAATTATTGAAAGCACCATAGAATTGAAACTCCCTTCTTGTGAATGTTTACGTATAAATTAAAGTAAAAATAAGTTTGGACAAAAAAAGAATAAATTTGGACACGGAGAAGACTATACATTTTGACTTTGTAAATTAGTTGGTCGTTCCTTATCAAAGCTACCTAGGAGCTGTCTTGCACGAACCCTGACTTGTAATCGTACAAGTGCGTGCATACACTGCATTGCTATACGTGATTGTTTCCTCACCCACACCCCACGAACTAATGCTTGCAGCTTCACTAGGCTCTTCAAAGCCTTATATGCTCGTCTGGCCTGTCAAATTAATAACCAATTCAATTATATAATTGTATATTGAAGATTAAATTATCTTCTATTCTAGGATTGACTTAATGATCGATGCGAATTTTGGATAATTTGTACGAAATTATAGGTTTAAATCTTATTATTGATAACATGAATGAGTTCATATGTTCTAATAGTGCGACCATTATATAAAAAAAATGTACTAAGTATAATTAATTGCTGGGATAAGATGGCATACTAGATGTCCCCTGAAGTAAGCTTGGATCTTAATTGCCGAAGCATCTTCCTTGGTGATTGAAGAAATTGGTGTTGGGAAACTGAAGCCTTCATTCATGGCTTCTTCGCATTCATTGGTGCAAATACTTGTGCGAGGGAGAACAAGAACGATGTCTTTGTTGGATGATCTGAGGAATCTGCCCCGAACTATATTTCTGAACCATTTTTGGGGTACACCCATTTTACTTGTTTTCTTTTGTTTGGAATAGAATGTGTTTGCATAATATATATGATGTGATGGATTTAAATGTGTCTCGCCCTCGACGCTTTTTGTGAGGAAGTGGCGTAAAGGAAAGGGGAGAGTTGTGGGCAACATGTTTGAAAAACTTTCTTTTCTTAGATGTCAGAATTGTGAAGCTGAAAACGTGGCGGGATGATTTTCTTTCTGACCAGTCCAGTGTGAGTTCAAAGCTTTCCTAGCAGGAAATATAAATTGTCGCTATCAGAAATTATTCTCAGAGTCATTATTTTTTTTTAATTAGTAAGAATTAAAAATAATATCAAATAATTTATAACAACTCACACACTTTACTCAACAATTAAGTTATATATCTTATTTATCAATTGAGTCGAATATCTTGAATATGATTCATACTTTGCCTTAAGAAAATATACCGCTCGCAAATGGGATTCCCGGGTGAATCGCACCGGTGGGAGTGCAGAGAGTAGTGCCCCCGGAGCTTTTCGAGTGCTATTATGAATCTTAAGTTTATTATTTGTAGTTTGGGCTTTGGCCCATGAATAACCACGATATTCAAGATATTTAAACCTATATATTTCATTGTAATTTGAGTGTATTGTAATAAATGTGTAAAGAAAATATAGAAAATAATTGGATGTAATCCACGTTGAGTGAACTAGGATAAATACTATGTTTCTCTTTTTATATTTTCTCGATTACTATGTGATTGCTCGATACCAAGAATACTCGTCTAATATAAATTGCTATGTTTCAAATTTCAACCCTAATCCAAACAACATATCTTCCAGCAATGTCCGCAACTATGAATCCCAACAAAAGAGAGAAAGTTTATCACTCTAAACAATCTCTAGTACTTAATATGCTTTAAAAGTAATTAACTGAATATTTACAAGCAAAGCCAAGATTAATTACCACGAGCCTTTTTAACGTTTCAATAAGTGACAACACTATAAAGATGCCTTAATGCGGAAGAACAAATTAACCTGATTTTGAGTTCTGACAGTCAACCAAACAGGATGCTTGTTTTCAACTCCAATAGAAAAAACATGATTGCCTAAAGATGAAGTTAAAACATTGAAGAAGGAATTCCAATATCAATATTTGAGCCATGCATGAGTGCATTTGCATTTGCACTCACAACAATAATTTCATCATGTTTCCGAAAATGGGATGAGACTTGAGAGTTGAGACTTCTTCAAGAAAGTTAAGTGTTTTTTTGCCATCCATGCATATAAAGGGAGAATCTCGGCATTACTGGGCTGGGCAACAATATTTAAGATTAGAAGCTATGAATAGATTAAATTTTACAAAGGATTGCAAGACTCTAGCGGTTTAACAAATTAATGTGAATATTAAAATTGATTTCTCCATATCTATCTTCTCTATTTTGCAATCAACAACTTTCTATATTTTGATGAGCTCATGATTAAAAATTGCTGCACTTAGATTCCATAACTATAATATAAATACTACTACAGCATAATTTTGGAGGTTTCTTTAATCACAATTGCAATTACGACAGCATAAGGGTACAATTGCAATTGTTCTTTGTGAATGTAGAAGAGTTAGTCTTTAGTATACATTTTCTAATTGGAAACTGCAATCCTACGAAATCGTTGCTGAACCGGAATTGGTTTCAAATAATCAAATGAATTCCCAGAGAACAAAGGGCCAATTGGTAAATAAGGACCAAGTCCTTGGTATATATTGACTTCTTTTTTAGGATATTCTCATATGAAATATAATAATAGGAATTAATATTGGGTTTAAATGTAATTTTTGATTTATCTATTTTAAAATTAACACATTTGATCCTCTTATTTAAAAAATACACAATTTTGATCCCCTATTTTAAAATAAAAATATTTAGTCTTCATATTTTAGAAAATCAACAATTTTGATTTTCGTATTTTAGAAAATCTATAATTTTGATCCCTATATTTTAAAAAATCTATATTTTTAGTTTAATCTTTAATTTTATCTATGTTTTATTTATTTTATAATTAATTAAATAATTTCTTGATGATATCTTAAAGGAATATGTTAGGTTTAAGGTTCAATTGGATAAAAAAAGAAATAAAACATAGACAAAATTGAAAATTTGATTCAAATTATAATTTTTCTAAAATAGGAAGATTAAATATTTCTATTTTAAAATGAGAACTAAAATTATAAATTTTTTAAAATAAAATAATCAAATGTCTCAATTTTAAAATAAAAGGATCAAAATTATGGATTGAATAAAATAGAAGAATCATAATTACATTTAAACCTTAATATTCCAAGTTACTAAAATATATTTAAGAGATTAACTTTCCCAAATAATTATTCTTCCATAAACAAGAAGCAAATCTCATCACATGATGCTTATCACAATTCTAAGGAGTAAAAAGGACATTTGAGCTGAAATAAACTTTATATCCAATTCAAAATTAATAAAGTTTACTTGCAATCATGATTGGGTTTAATTGGCAAAAAATTAAAAAAAAATACAAATTTAATTAAAAATTAGCAAAAGGGTGTAAGGGGGACAATATTTAGGCAAATGGTGCAACCCAACACGCCCAGGCTAGGCGTGTTTAAACACGCCCTAGCCAGGCATGTTTGGGTGCACCAGTGCCTATATATAGCCCTTGAAAATGACATTTTACCCTTCCACCTTCTCTCTAGAAATTACTCTGCCTTCTCTCTAGAGCTTAGGTGTTGATTTCCATTGAAGCGAAGCCCTATCAAATTCGAAGCTCTGCCTACAAGTAAATCGATTTTAACTGATTGTGCATATTATTTAGTTTGATATATTTTTAAATTAGAAAATTGTTCGGGCCATATGAACTTGTTAGCGACATATATATTAGGTTAGTGATTAGGGTTGTAGGTATTCCGGTTTAGTTTTAGGGTTTAAAGTGTGATTAAGGTTTAGGGCCTGGACTAGTGATTAGGGTTACGTAATCCGGTTTAGGTTAAGGGTTTACATTGTTATTAGGGTTTATGGCTTGGGCTACAGACATAGGGTTTATGGGTTCCGGTTTAGGGTTTATGGTGTGATTAGGGTTGAGGGTTTGGGGCATGGATTAGGGTTTACGTATTCCGGTTTAGGGATTAGGGTTTACATGGTGATTAGGGTTTATGGCTTGGGGTACAGACCTAGGGTTTAGGGGTTCCGGTTTAGGGTTGAGGTCGTATGCTGTGATTATGGTTTAGGGACTGGGCTAGTGATTAGGGTTACGTAATCCGGTTTAGGTTTATGGTTTACATTGTGATTAGGGTTTATGACGTGGGGTACAGACATAGGGTTTATGGGTGTCGATTTAGGGTTTAGGGCTTATGTTGTGATTAGGGTTTAGGGTCTGGAGTAGAGATTAGGGTTTATGCAATCCGGTTTAGGTTTAGGGTTTAGGGTTTACATGGTGATTAAGGTTTTTGGCTTGGGGTACATACCTAGTGTTTAGGGGTTCCGGTTAAGGGTTTAGGTCTTATGTGGTGATTAGCGTTGAGGGTCTGGGGTTGTGAGTAGGGTTTACTTATTCCGGTTTAGGGTTTGGGGCTTATGTCATGATTAGGGTTTAGGTCTTCGGTTACAGACGTAGGGTTTATGGATTCCGGGCTAGGGTTTAGGTCTTATGTTGTGATGTAGGGTTTAGGGTTTAGGTTACATACCTAGGGTTTATGGATTCCGGTTTAGGGTTTAGGCCTTATATTGTGATTAGGGTTTAGGTCTTCGGTTACAGACTTAGGGGTTATGGATTCCGGTTTAAGGTTTATGGCAGTGAATAACCTAATGAGTATTAGATACACTTCACTAATATTGAGTAATTAATTTTCCAATTCAAGTTTTGCCTTGGCAAGCACTTCCTTAGCTGCAATTTTCTTTGCTTTTCTCTCTTCACTTTGCTTCCTTACCACTTCTGTTTTGTCAGCCCTTTCCTTGAACGTTGTATCAGTGTCCAATATATTCCTTTTGAAATGACGAAGATGAGCCTCTATCTTCAAGGTTTCCAACTCACGATGTTTTAATTGCTTTTGTATTTCATTGAGCATGGCCTTGACATTAGAGACCTGTTCATATAGCAATTGTCTATGCGATATGATGCTTCAAGCAAAGCTTCAGTCTTGACATAGTCATCTTGGAGTTGAGCAAATCTCATTTTCTCCTCCTCAAAGACATCTCAGTTTTACCAGTTGAAAGTTGGGTTCGTTGATTATCTCTGCTGATAGCAAACTGGTTACATTGAACATGACCATTAGGAATACTTGTCTGTTTAGGAACAATTATTGGATTATAGGATGAGAAAACGCCTGTGATGATGACAGATAGAATCAACCTGAATAATACTAAATCAAAGTGGACACAAACACATAAAACAATTGAAATCATACTCACAACAGAAAAAGGGTTGAGGTGTGGGGTGTTTCAGTTTAGTTTGAGGGCTTATGTTGTGATTAGGGTTTAGGGCTTATGTTTTTTTTACTTAGGGTTTATGGATTCCAGTTTAGCTTTACGGCTTATGTTGTGTTAGGGTTTTTGGTTTAATGTTTTTGATATATAAGAAAATTTTGTGTGAATGATTTGTTAATCGTTAATATTTTGTTTACCATGGTTTTAAATTTTTGTACATGAAGATTCTGATTAGATGGTTGATTCATCCTCCACATCTTCATCGCAATCTGCATCCGATCATGAGGGTGAGCCCATGGATCCCACTGCCTATGTTGTCCCTACCCCATACAAGTGGGGCGCTTTAAGTAGGCATATTCAGCGCACGCACGTTTCACAAGTTGTGTGGAACGGGGGCACACCTCGAGTATTGAAGACTCGACGTGGTAAAGTGACCGGTGGACCAGATGCGGACGATATACCCGATGTTGTTTGTGACATGTTGCGCGAAGCTGGGTTTCTTCATGTCGCATGCATGCGACATATTCAGGTATGCAACCATGCAATTATGAAATAAGTAAAGGCTGATTAATTTCATAAATAAAGTTGTTTAATAATTATTTTTTTTAGATGGATGTTGCGCTTATTAGTGCTCTGGTTGAACGATGGAGGCTAGAGACTCACACCTTCCACATGCCGCAGGGTGAGATGACCATCACGTTGGAAGACGTGGCTGCTATTCTGGGATTGCCCACGGAGGGCAATGTGGTTAATGGAGTGACGGTTGCCGATTGGGCGACCGTCATTGAGGAGGTGTTTGGTCACGAAAACTGAGGAGGACACAGAGTTGAGAGGTAGATATTTGCGCTTGTCTTTCTTTGATAGACATTTTGCGCATTGGGGTGAGGCGGTTCCCGAACTGGTTCACGTGACGCGGTTCACGAATGCCCACATTGCACGGCTTATTGGATCATGGCTGCTAAGCGACCGATCTTGAGGTAGCATGAACGCAGCGCGATATATGTCGTTGCTTGCAGGGGATTTCGTGGACATCGGTTAATATAGCTGGGGCTTAGCTGTCCTTGCACATTTGTTTAGACAATTGTGAGTGTACAAATCCAGCCAGGAGTGACATTGGTGGGTGTCATATGCTTCTTCCGGTGTGGGCGTGGCTGAGATTCCCACCAATTGCTCCAGCTATTCCGTTGCCTACACAGTCGGAGTGGCATTTCGGACATCGGTATGTGTGACTATATGTTGTTTTTGTTTACAATTGTAACAATGTTTTCTTATAGTATACTAACATTAGTTATTCTGAAATTAGGTTTAACGCTTTAGCCCGATTTAAACCGCATGAACTGGTCTTGTATAGGATGGCATTGGACTCCCTTACTCGAAACGAGGTACATATAGTAGTTTTTCAATTACTGTACGTTTGCATTTGTGGAACATGCTGTTACATAATGAAGTGTTATTTTGTTCTGTGCAGGTCGTATGGCAACCATACGGGGACTACGACTTTCTTGGTGCATCTGAGCATGAGCGACTGTTGTGGATGGCAAGTGCGCCTATTATATGCTTCCACACAGTAGAATATTCCCAGCCAGATAGATGCATGCGACAATTCGGGAGGGATCAGCCAATCCTGTAACACCCCAAAATTTTCATAATTATAGCCAAAGCATTATATGAATTATTATTGCATAATTATTGATGCAAATATTAGGATTTGATGCTCTATATTTGAAAGATTAGGGTGAAATATCAATTAGAGATATTACGGAAATATTTGAAGAGAAATGACCATATTACCCTTTCCATAAATTAGAAATGACAGAAATGTCCTTGAGGTCAAAATGACGAAAATGCTCCTGGATATTTTGAAAATTACAAAACTGCCCTTAGATATTTTAGAAAGATGTTTTAGAATGGAAACTTACATAAACGCCCTTGAATATTTTGGAAAGGACAAGAACACCCTTAGATATTTTGAATAAATATTTTTATGATAGAAATACAGAATACTCTTAGATAATAGATTATTAAAATAGTTTGTGACAGGAAACTATAAGTGGAATTAGGTTTTTTTTAAGCATTCAATGATATAAAAGGAAGAAAACTTAGGTGTGAAGAGCATGTGAAGAACCATGTAGAAAGGAGGAGAATATTCATGAAAGCCACTTGCAAAAGTGAAGCCATGTAAT
This sequence comes from Glycine tomentella, assembly GCA_007407185.1. Classification (NCBI taxonomy): domain Eukaryota; kingdom Viridiplantae; phylum Streptophyta; class Magnoliopsida; order Fabales; family Fabaceae; genus Glycine; species Glycine tomentella. The sequence continues at coordinate 377,916 of PYAF01002124.1, forward strand.
GAATACAAGTGTTGGGACACTTGTAAGGCACATGATGAAGATTTTTCCTCTTACATTTATGTGAAGCTTGGAGAATAATAGTGAAGCTTCATGATTTTGCCAACTCAAAGGGACACTTGGAAGGAGATTAAGAGAAGGCTTCATGAATTGAACAAGTGACAAAACACTTGTATGGTGTAGATTTAGTTTAAGTAGATTTTTCTTAAAAAGCAAAAATATTATCTTGTCTCTTTTGGCAGAACACGTGGACAGTTCTAGACATTATTTTTAAAATCCCAACGGTCAAAAGTTACATATGTGGGATAGGAGTATACCTTTAAAATTTTAAGGAAATCCAACGGTTAACGAATCCAGATCCACTATTTTACTAAAATAGGTTTTGGGGAAAATTCAAGAATGAAGAAAAGCACAAAATATCTCTAACACCTAGTTATACCACGTAAAGAAGAAGGAAATTGGTAAATATTTCTCTCCAAGCTGAGCAAACCCATGTGCACAATCAAGAGGATTAGGGAAGGCTTGAGAAAATTCAAGAAAATGGACACTTGGTTGGTGGAAAAGCTAGAAACCTTGCGATTGGTCCATTTGGAAAGCAAGGTCATAATGACCTAAGGGATATTTTCATGGCAAAGCAATTCATCCACTCTATAAATAGGGATAAATGGATCGAAAATTTCAAGCTTGTTTAAGGGAGTGAACATGCAAATCTCCCTTTCTTTCATCCTTTTCTTTCATGCTACATCCTTTGCACCTTTCACTTTCAAGAAAAATAAAAGAAAAACCTAAGCCTTGCTACCTTGATACTTCACGTGGAGATTATGAGCATTTAGAAGAAGGATAGTCAAGTTTTTAAGAAGGAAGAAGAAGGTATGTATAGGGGAGTTTATGCTAAATATAGTTGAGTATTAATTGTGTGAAGTTGTACAGAATTTCAATTGTTTTTATAAAGAAGTCTTGCCTACCATGTGTTCGATGAAATGCCTCAAAGAGATAAAGATTGTTTAGTAAATGATTGTTTGAATAAGTGACTTGAATCTAGCTTAATAAATGATTGGTTGAATAAGTGACTTGAATCTAGCTTGAGAGGTGATTGTTTAGGTGACTTGAATCTTGTGTATTATGACTGCCTTTAAGAAAATGTTTGATTTGAATTGTAGTTACATGATGGAATGCTTTACTAAAGCTTTATGTGTTATTTAACAAAGTTTCATATATAGTGTTGAAGTGTTCTATGAATCCTTGAACATTGTTATTATATTAAGCTTTATACTGGATTCATGATTGAAAGTTTAAGCGTATGAGATTTAAATGGAAGAGGTTAATATTGAAAACTGAATATGAGATAAAAAGAGAATCAATCATGCATGTCTCATATGCATATGCCCGGCAGGGGTTAAGCCGTGTTACCTCAAGAGGAGGTGTGTCAGATAGCTTAACTAAGTCCATGCGTTCAGACAAAAGGAGTCTGAGCTGGGGGGGTAGTGGCAGTGAGGACCACACCACCATGATGATCACATGGGTGGAGGTGACCTTCCTATTGCAACACTGACCTACCCTAACTGAATGGATAAGTTTTGTGCCAGTGATTGGGGCTATCTTGACTATGGTACCAATTGATGAGAATTTGAGAGAATCATGCATCATATAAAGAAGATGAGCATGCATCACATGATGGGGATGTTGTATGATTATTTGTATGCTATATATATTGTGTGACTTGAACTATGTTTACTTGAACTATGTTTATCATAAACTTACCCTATATTTTGTGTCTGTGGTTGACACCTGCGATGACCTCAATTTATTTGGGCGAGCAAAGGAACAGTAAAAGCATAGCAAGCAGATGGATTTTGTGGAAGATGTTGGAAAGCTATTTTGATGTAGATATTTTGTAATAATTATGATATTTGTTTTGGTGATATGTATTATGTAATAAAACTAAGAAACAATCTGTATTTTATTAGTTTGGACTGTATTATGGACTATTATGGATTTAATTTAATTATTATGGACTTCGAACGAACACGGTTACAATATTGATGATTAGTACCTTTCGTATGAATTATTCTAAGCAAGAAGAAAAGAATTTTTCGTGAAATTTATAGCTAAGATAATTCTAAAGCAAGGGGAAAAGAAATTCCATTCAAAATCAATAAAATACAATACGGTAAAACGAGGCGTTATAAATCCCACGTGCTCCCAGGAAGCTGAAGGGTGTGCATGACCTTTTGCTTCGCGGTAAACGAGAAGACAACTGGGTTCGTAAACTCAGGCCGTTTATTTTGCGATGGGAGGCTAGGGACCAGCACATTGAGCTTCCCCCCTTGATTCAGGGGTTGCTGTCACCACACCATGAGTACATGGTTTGGTACAGAGAAAACGGGAAGTGGTTCATCACAAAGAAGGGCGCGAAGACTGGTCGTGGTGTAAGTTTTTTTCACATCCTCATTTGTTTATTTAAATTAATTATGGTACATGACATACTTGACACTTATGTGTGTATATTTAAAATTTTTAGGTTGATGGGCTGGAGGCGTTGTACTTCGCGACAACTAGCCCCAATAGGGAGAAGGAGTTCGACTTCGATTGGGCGGGTGAGGAGGTCGGTCGCTTAATGTCTGTCTTCGCCGAGAGCTGTCACGTTGAGGAGGCAGGCCCACATGCTCCCGAATCCCAGCTTCAGGAGGACCCAAAACTTTCAGTTGCAGTTGCCCGTCAAAGAAAAGAGGGTCGTGGGCTTGAGCGTCGACGAAAACCGGTGCAACAGGTTCCTAAGCCCATTGTTCGACCCAAGCCGCGCACCGAGGGTTACTATAGGCCTCCTGTTATTGCATCGACATATGGGACACAGCCCGTATATTACGAGGCTACTGCGCAGGGGAGGCATGAGGGCATGGACTACGCCGATTTCAGTACCGAAGCCCAAATGCCTCCTCGGGCCACTCCCAGACCCATGCCGCATATGTTACTACTGCGATGACATGTGCAGATGTAGATGTTGGGTTCGGTGTTGGGATAAACATTGATCCCAATTGGAGTAATACAAACATCGACAACATGCTCTTGTAGATGGATTATAGTAAATCAGCCTGTGCGGCTTAGCAACCACATTCACCATATGTCACCGAAGCTGCTGAGCATCCTATGCCGGTATATGCAGAGCAGGGCACAGCATGTCGCTCTCCTTATGTCCATCCGTATAAGGCAGACCTTTCTTATGCAGGCCTGTCTCAGGCAGGCCCGTCTCAGTCAGACCCTTATCAGGCAGGCCCTTCTCAGGCAGCCGCAGCCCCGTCCTAGCCAGGCAGTTCTCAGCGACCACGAAGATGAAGGCAACCTGATCGTCAGGCACGTCATTTGCCGTGGCCACCATCGTCACTCTGATTTATTCGTAATTAGTTTTTTTATTTTTTTTTGTTGTATTGTAATCGATTGTATTTCGTAAACTACAATTGTTTATGACATTTATGTTAAGCATGCTCGGTCTAACTATTATTTAATGACGTTAACCCCGCAAACCCTAACAATTACATACGCCGTCAACACCATGAATTCATAACAGATTTTTAATTAGAAGGATAATTAAAAAACAACATCTTCGGCGTACATGTCTTATTCCATCTGGATTTGTGGTTTGTTAAAAATGGTTAAAATTTCAATTGGACAAAGACGTTTCCAATAGTTGGATTCTGCTAGCATCCTCAAAACGTCTTCATCGCTTATCAACTCTTTTATGTCATACTGGATTGTGGTGTCTGAGTATTGTGCATGTGCTGGATGACAAAAAAACATTTTTCTTACCACTTATGACATGTGAATTCCATTAGGGGGAACCCCAATAGGCACAACTTGCTTGATGACAGCCTTCAGTGTTTCAATGGTGCATGCAGAAGGAATTTCAAATCAGATTGGGTTTGTTCCAGTAAAGGAATAACCCATAAAATTGCCTGTTCGTGGTATGTTCCAACTTCCGTTGTAATATAACATTGCATCGTGTGTAGGGACGATGGTCGACTGAAGTAGGTTCATTATCCCATCGGCTATTCTGTTTATGGTGCATAATATTTCTATAGGACCAACATTCGACATTTGGTCGTGACACCTTAACATTCTGCAAACATCATCATCGTTTGTTAGTGGATAGAATGAAAAAAATAGTGATGACCTGCGTCTAGGGATGGTTGTCGGTAGTAGATGTTATCCACGACATGGTCATCGGTTAGTAGAAGGGTGTGGTGCATCCTACTCTTAAGCGTCTGAAACGAACACTCATTAGGAACTCGCATCGCTATTGGAGTGGCACACTGAAAACAAACACCTATCTCGTTGTGCTTTGTTGATCCATTTGGATAAATGAATGCTAATGTGGAGTTACCAACGGTTTGGCTGCTTGTTTCTCCTAAGAATGTCATGGTATGCAAAATCAAATTTGCGGGGCGAGACATGTTGTGTCTGACCGTCTACCTTATATAGGCGTTAATCACGCCCAAGTTGGGCGTGTCCAGTCACACCTAAAGAATTCTTAGACGTGTTTAGTGACGCCATAGTTACGCGTGTTCAACGACGTCCTAGTTGGGCGTGTTCAATCATGCCCTTGTTAGGCGTCTTCAGTTAGAATCGAAATATAGTGCCGAACAAGTAGCTGTAACTGTTGAGTTCTATGGTGTTTTTCGTAGCAGTCCGAGGGGTTTGATTCCAGCATTGATTAGATCGGCAGATAAGAATATTTGGCCATCTGTAATGGAAATTAGATACATTCGAAATCTTTGATTAGTGCTCGAGCCGGATGATGAAAAATTATCATATCCGGTTCTTTCGGAGGATGGCCAAGCAGTTCCTTTGAATCTCTGGATGGAATTACTTAAAAAAAATAGATCTAGCCCTCGGGATGTAGATTATTCACAAGTGGTATTCAAGCTCTCATTTTTCCTAAAAAATAGAAATTTCTGCTTTTACCAAGAATTTGTATGAGTTCTTGACTGTGAAAAATGGACCTAATCTTTGATGATTCCATCATACATGATGATGGGTTGGTGTCGAAGACCAACCTTGTGAAGGACGCAGAGGGCTAATTCCTTCTCAACTTATGATCGCCAAGAATTAAATTATAATCAAATTGCTTTGGGCCGTTTACCAACTCCAACCTCGAATCGTTGGTGAAGAACATTGTAACATAAATCATGATAAATAAATAATTAGTAACAAATGGAAATTGATGTGCACCACAACCAAAACATTATCGTCATACATGTTACGCAACATTTTTTATAAATCAAATACATTTAACGTACCATTTATCAAGCAAACATAATAACAAAATCATGAAACACCACCCCGAGTAGGACAAGCTGTACGATTATGTCCAACTTGCTTGCACAGACTGCATCTACGAGCTCTCTGAGATGTTTCGACTTCGTCCATCTCGTTACGTATTCTAGTTGACCTTGGACGACCCTTCGTACGCAACATTGCCCTGTCAGGGATGATAACTGGATCTTCACTCGGGGGAATAACAAGTTCATTACCAATAGGCTGCCAAGGTAATGAATAAGCCTCAACCAAGTTGGTTACCAGGAACACATCATCCACATATTGCAAAGGATTCTGACGGATGTATAAAGCAGCAGCTGCGGCATGGCTACAAGGGTATTTGAAGGCCTTAAACTGCCTACACTGACAAAAACACTCAGTTAGGTTTACTGAATATGACGTTTCCCAGTCATCGGCCACCTCAAACGACGTTTGCTCAAGGTTATAGGTGCGTACATGGTGCCCTGTAGCAATGTTCTGATTATGCCTCATAGCATCAACCACATTTTTACAATGTCGTTGTGATTGCCACAACTGTGAAGTAGCCGCCTGACCCCTTCTCACAAAATATTCAACCAATCAACTGTATGTGTGCTTCACCAAAGCAGTGATAGGCATGTTCCTTGCTCCCTTGAACACCTTGTTCACTGATTCAGCCAAATTTGTTGTCATATGGCCATATCTTCTCCCCTCGACATCATATGTACGAGTCCACTTTTCCTTAGGAATGTTGTCAATCCATTCTACAACCTTAGCACTGGTATCGCGGAATCGTTCATACGCTATGTCAAATTCGGCCATACAGGGAGTATAACCTGCACAATTATAATACCATTAACGTTAGGTGGGTAAGACATTTTTGAATCTTACTAAATTACAAATAATTGTGAACATACCCAAAGTCATGAGGCTCTTCTTCAATCTTGCACTCTTGAATCTTTGATTGAAATTACTGGCAATATGACGAAGGCAGAAAACGTGATGCGCAAAAGGTGGTTGCCAACCGGCATGATTCTGCACTGCAGATATAATGCTCCGGTGCCGATCTGAAATGAGGCATATATTTTGCATTTGGGTTACGTGGAAGCGAATGTTAGCAAGGAAATATTCCCAAGCTTCCAACGTCTCCCCCTCAACAATGGCAAATGCCAGTGGCAGACATTCATTATTCTCATTCTGAGTCGTGGCGATCAGTAATTTTCCTTTATACTTGCCATATAAGTGAGTCTCATCAATTTGAATGACGGGTTTGCAAAATTTAAAAGCCTCGCAACACTGTCTGAAAGTCCAAAACATTTGCTGAAAGACACGCTTCCCTCGGACCAGTCGATGTGCCACAAAATAATCATTGGTTTGAATATCAAAAAAAGAACCTAGTGAAAAACGAAGCATGTAGTTGCACCACCTCGACAAATATGCATAAGATTCTTCCCAATCTCCATAAATCATTGCCATCGCTCTTTACTTCGCATACCATGCCTTACAATAGGAAACTTTAAATAAAAAGTTGTTGGTGATCCTCTCCTGAACCAATGCAATTGACACGCCCGGTTCCTCCTTAACCATTCCTGAAAATGACATTGTAACATACACATTAACAACAAACCTTAACACAAATTAATAATTTTCATATAAAGCACAGATTCTGAGTTCATACTTACTACAAGTGAAGCAATGACATCAACATCAAGTTGTCTATGATCCTGTGATATATGGTCGTTGAGGAAATTGTGTTTTCCACCCCATCTTGAAACCACCTACTTCTCACCGTACATTGGTTTATACACCCTAACCCTCCAAGGGCAACCATCCTTGTGAGCAACAAACTTCATGGCAAACCTGTCAGGCTTGCTCTCAGCCACAAATGCTTCTTGATGCTCCCTCATTAGGTTCCGCTTAATTGCAATTTGTGCCTCCTTTTTGGATGGAAATTCCTGTTCAACAAACAAATCATTCCCTATTTGCCAGGGACCTTGGACTGAACTCGATCCTGAAGCTGAACCGGCAAAAGAATCTTCTTCGCTTGGGTGATTCCAATCGATATATGTGTAATGTGGAATTCCGTCCCAAAAAGGAATAATCGCACCGCCTTTAAATACAAGAAGGTCAATATTGTCGAAGGCACAAAGGCATAGAGAAGTAGTTAATCCCAAACTGGTAAAACTGCGATTTCTGGAGATGTAGTTAATCCCAGTAAATCACCAGATGGTGAAAGGAGGTCAATATTGTTGAAGGCACAAAGGCATAGAGAAGTGGTCTTGTTTACACAGCAATGACTTCTCATTGATCTAGAGACTTTGGCTCTTCATGAGCACGACTCACATGCCGCAGGGTGAGATCACCATCAGAGAGGCAACAAAGCCCTAAACCCTAATAACCACATACGACCTAAACCCTAAACTGGAACCCCTAAACCCTAAGTCTGTAACCCACGTCCTCAACCCTAATCACCAACTACGACCTAAACCCTAACCCGGAACCCCTAAACATAGGTCTGTACCGCAATCCTTAAACCCTAATCACAATGTCAACCCTAAACCTAAACCCTAAAACGTAAACACAATACACTAAACCAAGCCCTAAACCACATTAAACATAACATGTATGTCGATAACAAGTTCATATGACCTTAACAATTTTCTAATTAAAAAAATTTAACTCACTAAATAATATGTAAAATTATTTAATGAACAACTTACTTCTTTGTAGCGCTTCACTTCACAAATAACTGAGCTTTATCTACGCAAACTCGTACCCCGAACAACGCTTCCCCTCAGACTTTTGCACAAAACACACCTGGCTTGGACCTGTCAAATTTGTGGGGTTTATATAGGCATATGGGGCACCAACACGCCTAGTCAGGGCGTGTTTAACACACGTCTAGCTTGGGTGTGTTTAAACACGCCTAGGCAGGGCGTGTTTGGCTACCCCATTTTGCTAAATATTGTCCCAATTGCCTTATTTTGCTAATTTTTAATTAAATTTGTATTTTTTTATTTTTGGCCGGGTTTAATTATAATCAATTTCTAGTGTGAATAAATTATCATGTTGGAAACGCTAAAAATATTTTATCTTTTTAAATTTAACAATAATATTATTATCTCCTAAAGTAATAAAATTTATTGACGCATAAATTATGAGTTTACGAGTTTCTAATGCTTTCTTTTCATTCTTCTTTGATTTTTTATTCCCTTTTCTGTTATAATAAGTACTACGAGTCTGTTCATAATAAAATAAAATCCAAACACATTTCATGTAATTTGCATTGATCCATTAATTAAATTACATTATATGATAAATTTATTAATTTTAAAATAATTATATTAAAATAATTTAAAAATGATTTATGTTTAGATGACACTATAAATATCAATACATATACATTCAATTATTTATATAATTTATTTTAAAATAATAGAACTAAAATTTGATTTGAAAAAAATAAAAGGATTCAAATTATATTTAAGTGTACTTTAAATCAACTATGTATCTACTTTCCATCTGTGATTTTCTTATATGTAAATGTTAATGCTAACCAGTATTCTAAGAATATTGATTAAGAAATTTATAAAAGTATTATGTTATCCATAATCTTTTATACATTCTTGTATTATTTATACATTAAATATTTTTTCATTTAATTTCTTAATCAATTTTCTTTAAGAGTTATAGTTACGAAGATTTTTTTTATATCCTAATTTATCAACCACAATAAACCTGAATTTATGATGGTTCATAATTGGATGATGAATAATACCACGGTAGTTCGTTGGTCACTACCTGCTCATAGCGACACACACAGCTGCTGGCTACGGATACATAAAATCGTGCCCAGATTCAAAACCTGGTATTCCAATCTCTCAATCATTGCATTGATAGCATAATTACCATTTCCCATTTGCACAAAGCTTATCCTCTACTAATTTTACTTCGTACTTCGGTTCTAACGCTGTTTTGCTTCACGTTGTTGTTATCACACGACGTGTTTGTGAAAATGCTTAACAGAGATGCTTTTCTTGAGCTGGGGTCGCCCCTCTCCCCAAGACCAAAAGACCTGCATCAACAAGTAACACACGATTTAACTTCTTTACTGGGAAATTGAAACACATGTTTTGCCGAGTTCATTATTTTCTGTGGCTCATGCCTTTTTCCCGTGTACCAGGTCAGGTACTTTCAACTATGAAGACAAATATAAAGGAGCTACTGCTAAATCAGTGGCTTCCCTTAAAGCAGACGAGGGACTCTCCAAAGATGGATTTTTACTAAACGAGGCGCGAGTTCTGGTTGGTTCTGGTATTGAGACTTTTGAAAAGGGCAAGAGTGCTCTTAGAAGTTGGAGGTATGTTAATATATAAAATAAGGAAATAAGGGTGTATTGCTGTATTATGGTTTTAATCTGCTGAAATTTTGAAGTGGGTGCACCTCAATTTTCTCACTTTAAAGCTTTGATTTTTAAACGTTCTGAATATCGTCACGTGATCCATGTAGCAAACCTCACCTAGTGGGCTAAGATTTTGTTGTTGTTGTTGTTGTAGAGGAGTTTGCTTCTTTTAAGGGGTATGTGTGTGTTTACATAGATTTAATGTGGGAAAATTGCTAGCAGGCATTTTGGATTGAATTGGGCATTTGTTGATCCGAAGACACCACTCCAACAAGGAGTGAAGTTCTGTGTTTGTGTCAAGGAGTTCTTCCCGTGGCTCATGATGCCACTTCAGGTTGTGTATGTAAATGAAACTGCCACGGCCAAATACCGTACGGCCTCCTTTGGTTTTGGAAGTGGAACTCTTCATGGTCACTTGCTGGTAACTGTCTTTTTTCCCATCTTCCTGCTTTTATTTCCTCTTCCTCTTTTTAAGTTGGGTCTGTAGCCTTATATACTACGCAATTGCATAAATATATAAATAACACTTTACACATACAACCACAAGTAACACTTTTGGTTATGTTCACTTCATTGCTGCCATGTCCCTATTATATATTTTGGGTAATGATGTATAAAAGAGTTGAATTTTAATGTACTAGAAGGATATTTTTTTTTAATACTTTCATATGAACTTTGAGGGCGAGTCCTGGTACAGCGGTAAAGTTGTGCCTTGGTGACTTGTTGGTTATGGGTTCGAATCCGAAAACAGCCTCTTTGCATATGCGTACAATATCCCTCCCCCTTACCTTCACATAGCGAAGAGTTTTTGGGCAATGGGATACATAGTTTTTTTTTTTTTTTTTACTTTCATACGAACTACCTTGTAATCTTGAAGTTTAACTGAACAATTTTTTAAACAATTACTGGTGTTTCATGTCAACATGCTCTTGATACTATTTGCCTCTGTAAGGGTTCTGGTATAATTTATAAACTTACAATTAATGTGCCATGTACCATGCTTCCTTCTGCAGTCTTCAGTATACTTATTTTTAATGGTGGTATTTTGTGAAATAAAGCAAAGCAAACCCCATCCCATTCCTCACTTCTTTCATAATCATTGTTTTTGTTGTCAATAAGTTTGTCTCATGCTTGATTATATTTGTATATTTATGTACTTTTATAGCAATTGTGTATGCTGAACTACACAAATATGGGGAAACTAAAGGGAAACTAAATAGTTTTAATATGTTAATCTTTGTGGAAATAGTTTCAATGAGTTTCTCCTACCTTGCTTAATACCTTGTATATGAACCTTTTAGCAAACAAGCTACTAAAAAACGGACAAGCCATGATCATTTTAAATGTGTTATCTTTTTGGCCACAGGCAGGGGAAGAGCGCTTTTCAATTGAGATTGATGAGAACAATCAAGTTTGGTATGAAGTGCTTTCTTTCTCAAAGCCTGCCAACATTTTATCATTAGTTGGGTACCCATATGTGATGCTTAAGCAGAAATACTTTGCTAATGAATCTGCCAAGGCTATGCTGAAACATATCAATTCTTCAAAATCCTAATGCAAATGTATATGTTATTTGTAATTGAAGAAGATTTGAATCTTTATTTTCCTTTTGATTCCCTTTTTAAGTAAATATTCTACCTCTTTTTCCCTTTGCAAAACAGTTCTCTAAAATCTTCCTTCATTAAACTGTGTTGTTATGCTGTTTCGTTTGCCTTTGGTGGTGGATGGGACGCTGTCTTCCCACTACCTTTTTACTATCCCCTTGAGACTCTTTCTCATATTACTGTGTTGATATGCTGTTTTGCTAACTTACTGTGATAGATGGGAAGCTCGATTTTTCCCTTACCATTTTACAATCCCATGTAAAGTGGTAAATAAATTACAGAATGTTGCACATTTAGTATGAGTTAAAATGAAATGAGTTATTAATATTTGCTCTAAATTTAGCTTTGTTTGTAAAATAAATCAATTTTGTTTGAAATTATGATTAACAAGTGACTTTACAGTTTATACGCAGTAAAGAAATTGGCTAAAAAGAAGTAAAAGAAGCATTTATTAATTATTCTCCAGCAATTTTTCACCAAAGTAAACAGAACACCCTGGTTCACTGTAGGAAAACAATAAAACATAACATCTCCGCATTATACTTATTCGTATATTTTAAAATGAATGTTAACCCTATAAATAATTATCATTGTGGATAATGATGCTACATTTCTACTATAAGATACAGAATTGCTTCAGATACGGATGGGGTGTTTAGGAAATTATTGAAATATATCCTGTAACAATCCTAGGACAAAGTTCTGTTAGGCTCCATAATACACCATGCTATTGCTAATTTGGCTTCTGTAACAGTAGATTGCAAAACAAAAATGATCGTAGTTTATATTCATTTGGAATATCCAGTTGCTTGACCTGGTTGTTTTTGCTATCATGTCTACTTCATATGATTTTTGGTGCAACCTTTCTTGTTAATCAGCAGATCATAGCCTTTATCTACTAGCTGTCCCACACTCTTGACATATGCTAGGTGCATATAATACATAAAAAATGTGATTAAAATATCCACACTTCATTCTGATGGCAATTTTCCCATCCCCGATGGCACAAGTTTTGATGTATCACCAAGTTTAACTACGATTTGTAAATCTTTCATCTAACTCAGAAAATAGTTTTTATTTCCTACTTGGACGATTACTGCAGCCTGTATCGTTAATCATTGATTGTCATTTTTATCAGGAATTGCATGATTGACCATTAGCATTGTCTTCATATTATCTTCATTCATTGCAACTTGAGCATGGTTCTCTCTAATATTTGGTGCTTTAACATGACATTCTTGACTATAGTGACCATACTTATGGCCCAAAATATAGGATTTGCATTCAGATTCATACTTGTTGGATTTATATACCTATTTCCTTTTGTGCCTTGACTTGAGTCAGATTGAAGATTCCTTCTTTTTAAGTTTTGACCCATTTGATTATGGTCGGTCATTCTTTGCATAGATCCCTCATTTCTCACATTTGCTTGAACTTTTAATGCTTGCTCAATAGTGCCATTTGACCTTTCATTCATCCGAATTTCACATGACCCCAAAGATGCTTGCGAATCATTCAAGGTCATTAAGCTAAGATCTTTAAACTCCTTTCAATAGACACTACCACAATCAAATTGACTGGTGAGTGTAATCATAATTTTCTCGTTGGCTTCTTTTTCCATTATACTGTTACCATTATTTTTCATATCATTGACTAGCTTGTCCATTTATGAAAAATAATCACATATAATTTTCATTCTTGCCTTGTTCCATCAGCATAAAATATCATTTTAATCCTTGTACCCTCGTTTGTAACATGTATGATTGGATATGCACCTTCCTTTATGTTTTGGAGTGGAAAATTTTTTCAAGGACATGTAGCTTCACGGAATGACATATTAAAAACAAAGCTTTTCAAGAGCATAGGATCTCCATCTACTTGTTTATCAATTTTTTATTGTTCTCTATAAAACTTTTCCTCATGTGCTTGAACTTGTTGCCATCTTGATATGACAAGCTCTAATGTCAAATGTTGGCAAAATAAAAAGAAATTGCCTCAGCCAAACAATAACTTTTGTGATATTGTAGACATTTTTTATACATAAAATAAATACAGGCAAATATTTTGATGATGGTCTCTCACTCATATAGGACTCGTTGAAGTCAATTTATTTTCTCTCTCTCTTTTTTTTTTTTTTTCTTTTCATTTTCTCATAGATGATACATGACAAATCATGCAAACCTCTTATTTATACAAGTCAGAGGCTGATTATCACTTCTTGAAATAGACATAGAACAACAAAGTAACAACTAATAATAAGCCAACTCAGTAGCAATTCTTATTACTATAGACACACCATTAATTGTTCCTTTTTTTTATAATGAAGATTAGCCTTCATATGAATAAGATAAAATATTGATCCCTACATGGTTAGTTATTTATGGCATGTGGCCAAGTTTAATTTGTAATACTCCCTCCACCCTTTTCAGTTTTCTCCTCATCTCCTCCTTACAACTTTTCCCTTGTCTTCCTCCCCCTTCCCCTTTCTCCTTTCCACATATCTGAGAACAAAATGTAGAGAAGGGGGTGTGAACCGTAGCGAAAGAGGTGTTTATTCATTTTATTAACAAGAACAGCTAGAGTAGACGGGCAGTTTAGGAAAAAATTTAAAAGAAAGAGAAAGGGAGGTATACAAGTACAGAGGAGAGGTATAAATAATAATTGTGTTCTCCACCTCATCACCATATGCCGCATCAGTCATCAATGTCACGACAAAAGGAGTTGGTGGACGGCTGGTACGAGGGGTCTTCTTTAGAATATATTAATGGACATCAAAGTCGCTTCATGAACATCCTTAAAGATATCGAACTCAGCATCAGCAAGAATCTCAAACTTATATTTCACTTGTCGGATACCTTTGTCAAAACCAGCCCTATGTTCCTCAATCACCTTTTCACGGCACCCCTCATCAAAGTTTGATACTTAGCTTTTCCTTTCTCCATCGCCTCCTCGACCTTTGCCACCAATCCCTTCAATCCGTCCACTTTGGCCTTCAAAGCATCTATAGAGTCTTTCTCTCTTTAGCTTTCGGCCCAAGAGGCCTCCCTATCTTCAAACTTCTTCACATCGACCTTTAGATTAGCATTGTCGGCAGCCAGCTAAATATTTGCCTCTAAGGTCTGATCCCTCTCCTTCTCCATCACTTCAACAACTTTCTTCAGCTTAAGTACTTCTTGGTCAGCCAACGAGTTTCTCAAAATCATATGTTGAGCAATGGCTGCTGACCTCGCCTGAAGATCACAATACATAGTCCCATTCGAAGTGGCATTAGCACTTTGCACAATGTCTTTGTCGAAATCCAAAATCGCATTGTTCGACATCTGAGGATGGTAACTACCATTAAAGAACTCCTTCCCTAACACCAAGGGAATTGCATCAAGCGAGTTGGCAGGAGGAGTGTTAAAACGATGAAGAGTCAATTATTAGAGCCTTCTGCTTAGGCGAACATCCTCTTCCCCTTCCTTGCACTTACCCTTCCTTCCTTTTTCTTTATTTTTATCAGCATGAGGCACCACATCTTTTGGAAAAGCATGTGGAGGCGAACTCTTCTCAATAGGATCGACAACCGAGGCTAATGTCAGCTTCTTGGCACACGTTCGCAAAGTCAAGTGCATCCATTTTGACAAAACATAAGTATAGTTGCAATAGTAAACACAATAAGAAACAGTGCAATGCAAGTCATGTAATGATATAGAAAAGGAAGACATACCCTTCAAGTCCTCAAAAAGGGATGAAGACTTGAACAAAGAAACAATGGCCTTAGCTGTCAGCCTCTGAGGTAGTTTATTAAGAAAGGTCAGGTTTCAACTCTCAATATCTGTCAAATAACTCTTAAGGAAATCGTCATATATCGTCAACACTTGTTACCAATAAAATGAAAACAAGGGCTTCTTATGAACATCATAAAAGTGGTTATCACCCAAGTTGGGGAGGATAACAACTTTTAAGAATCCAACTTTAAAATTCTTATATGACTTAGTAAACGGTCTAAACAAAGGCCTTTCTTAATGGCGAATTTAGGATAACCACATCGCCTTGTCCACTAGTCTAGTGTGAAACTAATGAAGGAACAACTCAACTATCACCTCCATTTGAAAAAATCTACACAAGACGCGAAAAGCTTGGATTGTCACCCACCCATTCAAATGAAGTTGAGAGGGGGGATACATTGAGTATATGAAGCACCCTCATGGTAAAGTTATCAAAAGGAACTTCTACATGAAGATCACGAAAAATGCAATCGTACACATAGAAGACGTCTCTTAATGACCTACCTTAGCAGACGACTCCCTATTCGGCCCCTTTGGGTTTGGTTTTGGCTTTTCCTTTGCAAGAAACACCCAATATGGCTTTTCAAAAGCATCGTTACGGTAACAGTGAAGATGAACTGGGTTAAACATTCACACAATTGATAAAGTGCAGAATGCTCAACTTATCGCTATACCTAGAGTAAAAGGTACCTACCTCGCCATCAACCCACGAATAACTAGGTAGCGTAATCGAAAGATACTCTTTTTTTTTCGAAACATGATGCTTCGGCTTGCTAATGATCTCCACATTATCACTGTATGAAGCCTCGGCGTCCACCTTTGGCCAGACACAATTTCTATAAGCTCACTAAAACTTCTTCGTCACTCAGCCGCACCGAATTCCCCCGTTAAAAGACGAAGATGAACTCCCCAAAGAAAAACTACTTATACCCGAACTCGATTTGGAACATGTCGGTCCATCCTCATATCTGTGCACCCCGTATAATAGTCACACTCTTAACCGCTCAGAATCCCTGGAGTTGTCGACCTTAGAACCCAAACTCATAATAAGCGATGCAAAGCGAATACCAAGGGCGAATCTAGAAAAAAGGAGTAGTCGTCCTCAAGATACTATTCGATGCAAAGCGAATCTAGAAATTAAGATAAGTGAAGTTATGAAGGGCGAATCCTCATTTTATAGGAAAGCCCATAACAGTTTTTGATGCCTAACAACTTTTCCAACCGTCAGATCCAAAGAATACCAAGGGACGCCTTGTTTTACACAACACAAAAGTCATTTTTTCTAAAACCTTTACAAATGCAATTTGAAACGACTCTTAAGCATAAATCCTAAAGACAAACGATTGAACTCCTACAAAAAAAACATAAAGCCAAAAAGCCTTTCTTGTTGTTTACATTCTAAGAGGCTTGGGGAGCCTTCTATATCGTACAGGTACCCAACTAGATTGAATGCCCAAAGATATCCCTAGTGATACATTTAGGACACTGAAGCATACTCCTTGCAAAGTACCCAGGTATTCGACCTAGCTGAATACCCAAGTACTCTCACCCCAAGATGCCCTCTTTATATAAATACTAAGGTATTTGGCAAGGTTGAATACTCTTAGTACCTTGTCACCCAAGATGACCTCTTTATATAAGTACTAAGGTATTCGGCAAGGCCGAATACTGTGGCGATTTCGGCAAGTATACCGATCGTTCCAAGTAATAAAGTGATAAATAAGATATCATTCCCTCGAGGATTGATGCACCAATTGTATTATAACTTGTATCTAAAAGTTGGATAAACAAATGTTTGGTAAAAGTGTGTTTTGTATGTTGAAATGAGTAAGATTAAAAACAAGAATTAAGCAACAATAAATGATTATAAACAACGAAGTTAAGTCTACGACAATATAAGAAAGAGAGAGTAGTCAAGGCACACGCACTCGATGATTCCCACCAAAGTATTTGGATTGTTCACTACCTTCGATTATTCAAGTTACTCGGCCTATGCATCTTCATACACCATATTAGTCAAGTACTAATTCTTTAGTAGCATTAACCCTTTAACCCACTTAAAAGCCCTAATTTCTTAGTAGCCTTCCTAAAGTTAAGCATTAAATTTGACACATTGAATCATCCACAAACATACATCTCTATTCCTAGATAATGTAAGGAATGTTACTTTACCAAAGTTAGAACATAGAACCCCAATATTCCTATTGTGAACCCTAGCTCTCAACACTTTATCAAAATGATCAAGTCTAATAAAGAGATATAATCCATTCAAAGCAAGGTAAAGTAAAATAACTTTATATAAAAGAATAATAGTATCCAATCCAATCCAAAGGAAGTTTACATCAAGTGTATGACCCTAACTACAAATATGAATTAGCCAAACCTATTCATGGTTAGCTTTGATATCACAAAAAGAAGCATGCTCGGCTGAAGAACAAACAAGGAGAAGAGGAAGAAGAAGGAGAAGCTCCCACTTGATCTTCAACCTCCATGCCCTAGCTAAGCACCTCCATGCTCTTCTAAAACCATTCACTCTTGGTAATTTCGTACAAAAAGTCCATCTCTCAATAGTGGTTCTTCTATTTATAATTGGGGAGTGAATCCCCCAAAATACCCTCAGCAGAGTGCACAGTATTTGCAGAATCCGTGTCCCGCGCTGATCACGCCATTCTCGCGCTGATCGCACTACTATTCTTCAAGTTTGGCGCGGATCGCACTGCATGTCGCACTGACGGCGCCAGACTACAATGAGGTTTCCCATTTGCTTTCATTATTGGCGTGGGTAGCGCCATAACTCACGCCTTTAGCGCCAGAAGACAAAGAGTTTTGAGTTGAACGTCCTTTTCTGGCGCAGATAGCGCTAGATTCACGCAGTTGGCGCTGGATGGCAGAGAGGAAACCTTGCTTTCATGATTGGCGTGGTTGGCGCCAATGTTGGCGCGGATAGCGTCAAGACTTGCTTGAATTGCTTTCTCTTCCTCTTCACTTCTTCTGGCCCTTTTTAACTATTAAACACATAATTGAATGAAAGCATGATTGAGGAGGATTTGTCAACATTTCTATCAATTGCAAGCAATTATCACTCATTTGTAAACAATTAGTGACTTATTTAAGCTGAGAAACACTATATGCTAGGTGCATATCAAATACTATAGTTCTCTCACCACCTTGTCACCCAAGGTGACCCTTTTATACAAGTACTCAACTATTTGGTAAGGCTGAATACGCGAGTACTCTCACCTCCTTGTTATCCTTGGTGACCATCTTATACAAGTACTTAGGTATTCAACAAGGACGAATACTCGAGTACTCGCATATGCTTATCAACTATATAAAGTATTCAGGTATTCATCCTGGTCGAATAGCTGAATACTTTTACTTGTTATTCAAATTTGTTCCTATATTAGCATTTAGGTGTTCGGTTAGGCCCAACACCAAGCACTCCCATCACTATGCTAGCTAAGGAGGTCCCTAAAAGTAGTCAGGTACTTAGCCTAGCTGAATACCTAGACACCCCTGCTACTTATCTAAAGGTAAAATTATCTAGTTTATTCTAAATAACCATTAGACATTAACCTAATCCCCTAATGATGATTAGAGAAACATTACCTAAAAAGGTAGCCATGTGTAAGGGTCCATGGATCCAAGATCCACTAAGGTATGTATAAATAACTATGTGAATATCAAGGTATGAATACTATTCATTCTCTAATACTCTCATTTATTGCTCTCGACTGGGACCTTACTTGAGCGATGAAGTGTCTTTTATATGTATCCCATCTTTCAGACTACCAAGTACTACATCACAAGAGAAGGATATACTCAAGAAGACATAAGAAAAAGTTGCATGTCTATCAGTGTGCATGTACATAGTCGTTAGCCTCCAAGTTTACTAACGTCGTTATCTGAGGGCAATAGAATGTTATTCTTCGTTGAAGATTGAAGCTGTTGTGCAAAGTGCAAGGAATCTAAAACTATTACCAATTACAAATTTACAATGACCACCATTCCCTCTCTGAGCGTTAAATCAAATTAGTTTTTATGTTCTCATGCATAGTTTTCAGTTGCGTCTCATATGGATACACATAATCTTGTTTCATTATCCAAAATTTGAAAAGAAAACATTTATTCTCATATTTATTTATTAGAAGATTATGAAAATATTTTTTCCACATATTTTATAATAAGAAAGATCACATTTTCTATGCAATTTTTATATTTTTGTACATAGAAGAGATGATAAGGTGTTAGCCACAAGAGAGCTCTATTATAACTCAATGGTTATCAATAGCAATCGTATCAGTATTAAGTATTATCATCTAATTTTAGAAAATATAAAATAAAACTGAATAATATATAATAAAAAATACCTAAATTATCTAATATATAAACTACCTATTTAAGCTTATCTTGAATCATCCTATTAAAAAGTTAGGTTTCTATTTTCTATGGATTTTTGTGAGTGAAAATCATAATATATTATCAGTGTCTAGCATATCTACTACTTTATTATTCCTAATTTCCTATGTAAGGATAATGGTATAATATTCTAATTCACTATCTCAAAATAGGGATATAACATCGCGTAGTTAACATCAATTTTTTAAAAAATCGATGTTAGCAAAATAACGTTAACATTGATTTTTAAAAAATTGATATTAACATTATTTCATTAAATCAGAGTTTAAAAAATTGATGTTAACGTTATTTTGTTAACATCGATTTTTTAAAAAAAAATTGGTGTTAACATGAGTTCATTAACATTCATTTTTTAATAATCGATGTGAACAAAGTAATGTTAAGATCGATTTTTTAAAAAACTAATGTTAACATACCCATGTTAACATATTCATTCAAACATATTTTTTAATTATTTAAAATGTATTAAAAATTATAATGAATAAAAGAGAATGT
>PYAF01002124.1:397994-416371 GCA_007407185.1 Glycine tomentella
TTTTAGTTTCTCATTAAAGCTAAGAACATATTTTTATTAAAATATAAAAACTAAAATAAATTAAATTCCTAAAAATTATATTAAATTTGTATAGAGAATAAAAATATAATTAAATTATTTCATAGGTCTGTAAATTACTTAACAATTTTTAATTAGTTCTTTCAACTATTTTTGTTTTCAATGAAGTTCTTAAAATTGTGTTTTTTTTAATAGTATTAAATTAACTAATTAAATAATTAAAAATTAAAAAACAAGTTAAAAAGTAATAAAGATAAAATGTTGGAGTGATAGATCTATTAAGTTTGGAGCCAATCCATCCCCACATAATATGCTTATTGCTAAAAGTATTAAAATATAGTATTTCTAAGAATGCACTGCACTTGGCATCAGTACCTTCGTTTTCCATAATCGAAAAAGTATTTGAAGTCCAAAGAAAGCCTTTGAAGTCCGCCACACAGGAATGACGCTCTTCCTTCCGCCATAGTCTCTAACGCGAATGCCATAGTCTATGGCCACTATTGTCTAGGTCCGTTCTCTCTCACTTTTTTTCTCTCTGCGCTTCTTCATCCACATTTGCTTTTAGCTTTTTGCATTGCATGTGGAGGTGTCTAGTTTGTAAAAGTTATTGTGAAAGTTCAGAATCCAACGACAATGAGCCTCTGGATTGTGTTCGCGGTGTTAGAGGCGAAACATTTTTAGCTATATTTTCAAACTATGCATTCCTTTTTCATTGCATGTCACTCTCGCTTTGTCCTTTGCGTCCGTCGCTGTGTTCTTTTATGTGTTCCATCATTTGGATATGTGCTTTGTCCTATTATGTGTTTGATAGTTCAATTTTTCAAACAAACATATATATAAAAGATTGTGATAGCTAGGAGTGCGTAGCCAATGAAGTTCAATAGTTACTTCTGCTACTATTGGATGATGGGTCCAGATGTCGTTCTTGCTTTTAATCGATAATAATTGAGTGCATTTTTCTCCCCTCTTGACCAAATAAAAGATTTTTGATCGATACATAGTTTTGTCACAAACAAATTATATAGTCTTAAAATATTGTTATTAATGTCAAAGGAGTGGCTTCTTAGTTAAAAATAGTGCTCAGCAAGGAACCAATAAACCATTGACGCAAGAGTTTGGCCTTTCTCAAACAAATATATATTTTTCTTTCTTCGACCTTTCAAGGTGAAAGCTAGCCTTGACCAAGTCTTTTGTCTTTGCTATATATGAAAGAGAATTTGTATATAAAATATGAAGATATTTCTGAAATAATACACAGTGATCAATGTCTCTACATCTCTGTGTTACAAATGTGGATTCGGTAAGTCATTTTACATTACAGTCTATTACATTATTGATTGTTTCAAATTAATGCATAATTTACTTTATTTTAAAAATAATAGGCATATGAATGACTTAAGTTTGCAATCGGATAATGTCTATATGTATGGATTCCTTGAGTCACGGTCCATATAGAGATCTGGCCAATCACAATTTGAATCTGAAGACTGTATTAAGAAATGGATGCAAACTTCACAAAAACATGTATACCTAGCAACGTACTTGAATGGGTAAGTAAAATTATACAAATCAAATTAAACAAATAACGCAGTATAATAACTTATGTTCTGTAATGTAATGCACATTGGCAACTGATTGTTATATGTCCTAAGGATAATGTTGTCGTGTGGTTTTGTTCCTTGTACAATAAGCCAGATAACTACTTCAAAGGAATTATTAACGAGTAAGTTGTAATTTCTAAGATATTTACTTTATTATTGGAAAGAAATGAATATGTTAATTTTACAATAAGCATGCACATTTTTCTTAACCAAAGCTTTGAAGGGATTCAACGATACTCAATGAACTAAATCTAAGGCAACTCCTAAATGGATTGCAGTTAAAGTAAGTCATTTAAACATGGTTGGTGTCTTCAAAATTACTTTTTATTACTATTTACACTAATTTTCATTTAACTTTGAATATGTTATTCAATTTAGTGTAATAAGCAAAAAGGAAGCACTGAGTGTGGCTATTATGTCATGCATTGGATGTCAACGATAATACAAAAAGACTTTAGGGATAACTGGGACATGGTAAATGTTTACTTCAAAACTAATTTTATTTGTTATACTTACTTTTATTTATACTTGTTGTGTTATGTTTTATTATATCATGCATTATTTTATTGATCCAAGACCATTGGAATCAGAGAGATTGAAGGCAATTCGGATTCAGTGGGCAAGATTTTATCTTAGAGTTAGAAATTAAACTCTAGGTGATTAAGAGATTTTAAACAATTGTATAAATAGTTTAATTACAATGGCTTATACTGTATTGACATTATTGTTTTCTTTGGCCATTATAATTCAAAGTAACTTTTTATTATATTGTGAAACTATCTTCTTGGATTGGTCTATTTTTTTGATTTCCAGGTTTGGGTAATATTAAAAAAATAGATAATATATTAAAAAAATTACAAAAATCAACATCAATTTTTTCTAAAAGTTGATGTTGTTTAATGCACAACATCAATGTTTTCTTAAAAGTGATGTTGATTTACAAACAACAACATGAGTTTTTTCTAAAAATCGATGTTGTTTACTGCACAACAGCATCAGTTTTTTTTTTCTAAAAATCGATGTTGTTTAATGTAAAACAACATCAGTTTTTTCTAAAAACTATTTACAAAAAACATCAATTTTTTCTAAAAACCGATGTTGATGTTCATTAATCAATATCAGTTTTTAGTAAAAACTGATGTTGATTCATAAAAAACAACATTGGTTTTTGCTAAAAACCAATGTTGTTTAATGCATATTATACATTTTTTTTATTTCTTATTAGGCGGCATGGGTTTTTCTTAAAAAATGATGTTGTATATTTTTTTAACATTGATTTTTTAAACATTGATACTTTTAACTTCACTGGTTTCAACATTGGATAAAAATCGATGTTAAAAGCCCAAAAATATTGATGTTAAAATTCTATTTTCTAGTAGTGTAAGTCCCATACTAGCGTTTTCAAGCACACTGAACACACATCCCTACTATTTGCTTTCTGACTTTCTGTGGCTACTAGGCACACGAAGCAAGTAAACCATTTTACTATTACTTTCCTTTTCCCTACAATATTAGAATATTCAAATAAGTTGATTTCTCTTCATTACAATTGGACTTGATCAATTACAATGATCCTAGCTTGCTATAGGTCCGAGTTATGAGACCTAAGTATAATTGTGACTCAACCATTATTCTTGCCCAAATCGTCCCACATTTGGAGGCTATAACGAATAATTTGGATCAGGATCACATAAATAGCAATCTGGCCTGGTCTATCCATAATGGGTTCTCATCTAGTTTTTGGACTAACAAATGGATTCCAGGGATTGATACTCTGGAGAGGTACATGTCAGAAATCATCCCTAATACTGAAAGGAATTTCCCCGTAGCCGCTTATGCAAACCACAATGGGTGGAGGTGGAACATCTTAAGGCTTCTCTTACCCCCTACTCTGTGATCTTATTATGCCTATTCTTCCTCTTAAGGACACTGTTGATGATGTTCCTCTTTGGAAAGGCTCGAATGATGGTAGCTTATCTTTAAAGGAAGCCTACATGTATCTCACAAACGTTTCTGATAATGGCCTACTAAATTGTGATAATTTTAAAATTCGTTGGAACTAGCATGGTCCTAAAAGTCTATTTGGATGAAACAATTTAAAATTCAAAAGAATTTTAAATTTTAAGAATTTCAAATATTTCAATTGAAATTCTTTTATTTTCAAAATTATGTATTTGGATATAATAATTTAAAAAAATTCCAAATCACCTTAAGCCCTCACCTCCTCGAAAGAAGATGCCCTCCCTGCACCTGGCTTGTCGTGGACTGCATCATCGTCCTGTTGCTCGTTCTCACCACCGGCACCTGCGATGAACCACCACCTCCATAACAAAGATGAAGAAGAAGAAAATGAAAACAGGGTTTGGGGTTCGACGGAGGTTGAGGCGACACTAATAGAGAGGATAAGAATCATCCTTAACCCTTTTAGATCTCCAGTTCTATTGTGTTTCTTAGTGATGTGATATCCTCCGATGACAACATCCTTGCCTCCGTTGATGCATTGTTGCCATCGGCATCTCAGTTGTCTTTGCGTTCGAATGCTGATGCGATGGTGCAAGGTCATCTTCTCCGACTTCAAGACACTCTCCATCCCCGTGGTTGCGACCTTCTTCCTCTGCTTCCTTACCTCCCTTGGCCTCCTCTTTGTCTGTGATCAAAATCCGTGAATCAGAGCAACAGGATCACCTATAGCTTAAAATTTTGTATTCCTAGAAGAAGAGAATTTAATTTCTCATATTTTAGAAGAAAATTAAAATATCACATTTTTAGTTGTTGAAAATTGTATTTTAAAATTTCAAAAATTTAAATTCTTCATATAAAAACATTCAAACAATGAATTTTAGATTAAAAATTTTTAAATTCTCCGATAATTTACTTTCATTATTTAAAACTCTATCCAAACACACTCTAAGAGAATTAGAGTGTTTCTTTGACACCTTGTCTATGGAAGGTTAAGTACTAATGAGTTCAGAAAAAGGTGTAAGATGAAAAATAATATCTTTAATATAATAAGATAGAGTTTAATGAACATACACTCACGGTGTAAAACAGTTTTACATTATCATTCAATCACAAATCATCGTATAAGTTACTTTAAGATAATTATTTTAAAAGTCAACAAACTTATTATATATGGTAGGTTGTGATTAGATGATTGTGTAAAACTTTTTACACTGTTAATACATAATTATTTTTCTCATAAAAATATTTTAGCAATTATAATATATATCTCTAAGAAAGTTATCGTAAACTAAACACATTTTAATTATTCTTAAAAATATCACAAATATTCTCAAGGAAATTTATTTTTATTAAGTGTGTAGTTTGCTTATGGAAAAGGATTAATGAACACTCAAATGCTATGACACCTAGAGGGATAAAGGATAGAAGAGAGACAAATGTAAGTGTGATAGATATTATGATATGATAAAAATAGAGAGATAAAGAAAAAAAGGTGTTGATGAGAAGTTTGTAATGAAGATGTGTTCATATATCAACGGTCTTTGTTTACGTTTTCCAACCACAGAAACAATAAATATGCGTTAACAAATGCTCATAGAATTTGTTAGTGTACATTCAATTCATTTATTTATTTTTTGTCAAAATACGTTAGCAATTTATAATTAATAATGACCTTTAAATATACTGACAATGTAGTTTATGTTAGAAACTGTGTGTGGGAGGAGATTATGATAGAGTAATTTTACTCCAACTTTTTAATTTATTTATAAAAACATACTCAGTTTATTTAGATGTTTTAGCTAATTTAAATCATGAGAAATTAGATTTGTTTGTGTACAGTTCAAAATGGTAAAGTTACACGTGACTATTATAGTGGGGTCACTTGACACCCTCCATGTAAACCTCACTACAATAATGGTCCATATTAATTCTCCAAGTGTCAACCCGGACACGCTTGTCCACCCTCCTTGTCAGCCTTGCTATAAGAGCGCGGATGTCGACCTTCTACAGGAGCACGAATGCCTATAGTGCATATCTCCTTATTAACATCATATCAACTATGCTTGGTCATTCAAATTGGTGTAATCACCTTATCTCCTAATATCCTTATAAGTTATCTACAAGTTGTTACTTATCTACAAGTAACATTATATCAATAAGGTACACATTATCTTCTATTTAAATTATATAACTGCCTACTATTATCTATTATTATCTTATCAACAGATTACTAACAAATAAAGACCCAAAGCCCACACTCCACACTTTAAATACATGTTCTCTCTAATCATTTACTCATGCTAAGATCATCTCGTAATTTACTCCATTCTCTTTACTATTCACCCATGGTGGACATACTTTCTAGACACCCTCGGATCACACACATTCAGTTATTCTCCAATAATTGATGTACTTACTTGAGCATCAGAGTGTCTTTCCTTCAACAAAAACCCAAGGTCTACCCTTGGTACATTACAAAGCCCAAGAACACTTCTTGGCACTTTACGAAACCCAAGACCAACTCTTGGTAACTTTCAGGTTCATAAACCCAAACTCTGATAAACCGTCAAGGTTCACAAACTCAAGCTTTGGTCGACCTCTAACTCGAACCTAGGACGGACGCGTCACTGGTACATCTTCAATGATCTACAGAATCCAAGGTCCACCCTTGGTCAGTCTTATTATCATCGACTCTTGGTAACTCGCAATTCTCAATAAAGCTTGAGGTCCACCCTTGGTCAACCTCATAATCACCAAGTTATCCATTACGAAAACATAAGGTATTTAAAGCTTATCTTTGATAATTTTCAGCGCTCATAAATTCTATTTGCGCAGGAATACGAGCTACACAAAAACCCAAGGAAGCATCTTTGGTATACTAAAGTCCAAGGTCTGTCCTTGGCACATCAAACCCAAGAAAACACTCTTGGTATACTCACTCCCTGGAAACCTCGACAAACAGGACCAAGGATTATCTATTTTGCAGGAACAAGTGTCTAAGGTTCAGCCTCGACATTTCAAACCCAAGAAAAATTCTTGGTACTTTCATCCGGTGGGAACCTCGACAAAAGGGTCCACCCTCGACATGCCAAAGAAACACTCTTGGTACCTTTACTCATACAAAACCTTGATAAGTAGGGCTAAAGACTTAGCCATTTGCAGAAACAAGAGTTCAACACAGATGTCTATGGTCAACCCTCGACACTTCTAAACCTAAGAACATTCTTAGTACACATGAGTGCTTGGAACCTCAACAAGCAAGGTTTTAGACTTAGCCATTTTTGCGAAAATAGGAATCCAACATTTACTTCATGAGAAGCAAAACCCAAGATGTACTCTTGATACTTCAATTACTTGACAATTCAACAAGCAATGTCCATGCATCGAGCCAGTCGAAAATAACAAGACCTTTTTGCAACATAGCGTCTTACAGGTTCGATGACAATGTTATTCCAAGTGACTTATCAACGTAAACATTAATATGCAACACAAAGAAGATCGAAGAAGATGAAGAAAAGAGGGATATTTTCATTAGATAAATAATCACTTTACATGGCCACCAATGACCAAAAAGACAGAAGAAACAAAAACAAAAATAGCCTACACATCGGCCGAGTCACTAGCACTCCCCTCAACAGAACCAAGCTCCTCCTCGTTAAGCAAGACGCCATCCTTCACATCCTTGAAAGGGTCAAACAAACCTAAGTCAAGGTCCTTCACAAAGAGGTCGACTTGGCAAACAGCCTTGAAGAAGCCCTTCTCGTGTTATTCTGCTACTTCTCTTTTGTACACCTTCAACTCGTTGTCAAGCTCCTTGCTGATTGCCATTTCAGCAGTGAGCCCAACCTCAGCCTCTTTTAGCTTCGCCTCCAACTTGGCCACCTTCTTCGCCAACTCTTCCTTCTCAATAGTAGTCTTATCAGCCTTAGCAGCAAAAGCCCTACCTCGGGAAACCAGCTCATCACCTTCAAGCCTAGTGTGCAATAGCTTGGACAAAGCACCACCAGCCTTGACAGACAGCTAGTGATTACACCTAACGAGCTCAGTAAGGGCCACCAAGACATTGTTCAGCTTGGTGCGCTCCGCCGCCAAATATTACGGATGGTGAACTTCAGCTTGGCTAGCTTAGTCTCTAGAGAAGTTGCCTTGTTCATAGCCTCATGGTGCAACTATCCATTTTCTTCTATAATTGCGAGGCTCCTGTGCAGAAAGAGTTTGGCAGCATCAGCCGAACATTGAGGGCCGACCGACCTAATCAGGTTCTTGTCACAGGGGGTCGACACTCTCTGTTCAAGCCTGGGTCCTACACTCCATAATGAGTCAACCTCCCTTGGAACAATCACGAACTCGAGGGAGGTGACATGGCGAGCAGCAGGCGGCAACATCACAGACGGAGGAGGCAAAGAAGGAGAGGGAGTAGCAACACCAAGAGAAGCAGGAGTGGTGGTGGGCGGAGCCGGAGTGGGGGCAGTAGCAGTGGCAATCGGAATCGGAGCCGCATGAGCAGCAGAGGAAGCAATGGCAACAACCACCACAGGCGTCGGAGCCCAAACAAGGGGAGGAGAAGTGGCCATAAGAAGAAGCCCGACAGGTTCCCCCATCGCACGCAAGCTATGAGGGGCATGAGTAGCCCGATACTTCTTACATCCAAACATCCCAGCACCCTCGTCTCTCTTCCTCTTTGACAACTCGGAGGGAGAAGGGCTGGGGAAAGCAACAACTACATCAGCAGGATCGACCCTGACAATAGGTCAACCCCTTTCTTCAACTGGGGGAGGAATAAGGGGTGGCACAACACCGCCACTTACATTCTTCACTAGTGGCCTCCACAGGAAGTTACCCTTGATACCTGAAAAAGCACAAAAACGCAAGTGTCAAGGTACGCACACAAGTAGATAAAGAAGACATAAGGAAGAAGAAATATCATCCAGTGCAGCAAGAGGGTCGTCTGTCGAGGGCAGCAACAAGATGTCACAAACGTACAAGGAGGCCGACAACAGCTCTAAGATTTCCTTGTCAGACCTCTCCACCAGAGTCAGCATGTCGTCATCAAAGGACCTGAACTTAGTAGGGTCAGATTGCCAGTAGAAGGGGAAGCAAGCTTGCCCATCCCTGTTGTGCATCAATGGCAACCCATCAGTCATGACACCACTTTCGCGGACCTTAAGAAATCGGTCATTGAAGCGGCGGAAAATGTTGGTGTCAAACTCGAACAGCTTCTTGGAGACACTGTGCAAAGAGACCCAAGTAACCTTCCCGGACAGCTTGGTTTGAAAGAAGAAAAGGAAAAGAGGAACAAAGGCACTAATGTTCAAAAATGAACATAAAATCTCAAAAGCCCGCACCACTGCCCAATTGTTAGGGTGAAGTTGGGAGGGGGGGTCTTGTTCAACTATTCCATGAGGGCACACTGGAACGTAGAGAAAGGAAGAAGAAGACTCAACACCTCAAAAAGGCATCGGTACATGAAAAAGAAGGGTAGCACGCCTAACGCCTCCCTCAAACAAGGGAAGTCGTCTTCCCTACAGGGCTCGACAATGACCTTGCAAGTGTCCGAAGGAGCCATCATTTGCAACATTGAGCACATCATCTTTACGAACACAGGGAAAGTCAGAGAGGAACAATAATTGAACACGTCCTCTCATAGCTACGAACAACTGGGGCGAAAGATAGCGACCCAGCATCGGGGCTAAGACGCACATGAGAGAAGGCTCTAACGCCTCTGGGACTATTTTACCTCATTCTCCCTAAAGAAGAAGGAGCGGCAATGACAATGAGTGGCAGATGCTCATTTGCCCTTGTAGCAAAAGGAGACCTTGCTTGCTGGCGAGGACAAGAACTGTCCTCACCAGTCCGACGAAAGCTCGCCCTCATCCCGGAGGAGAAGGAAGATCCATCAGAAACTCCGTCGTGGGTGTTCTCCTACGAAGAGTCACCCACGGAGATGACTTCACACATGACATGTTGCTCTATCGAGCCACCTGAATCACTACCACCTATGCCTAAAGCAGAATCAGGGATGGGGAAAATAGACATTTTCAGAAGTGAGTAGAGGATACCTTAAGAGAAAAAGAAAGTTCAAGCGAGAAGAAGGGTGAAGGAGCAAGGAAACTAAGGAAAAGTAAGGACACAAGAATGGTGGTGGAAATGACAGAAGTCCCGTCTATTTAAATGGGAGTGAGGCTCGATAGTTACTGGCGGGATTTGAAACGTCCCCTGGAAGATCACGCCACGATTAACTCCATTTGCCCACTACAAAGTTCTCCAGTATGTGTCCACTCCTTGAGTGACACATATGCACGAGTAATGATGTGTGGATGGCACATGCTTGCAAACATTTAAAGGGATGTAACGTTTGTTTTCAAAGCTCAAATGAACGGTCAGATATCTACAGGGATTCTCAATCTTGACGTTTCACTTGCCTGACACGTCTAACCTTATCCACAAATCAAATCAATCTACCTTGGACAACTCCGCATCAGCAACACAGACAACTTTGTCCAGATTGGAACCTAGACATTACTTTGCAAAGCTATCGACCTTGACACGTGACATCGCTTGTCCACCCTCAGGGACTGTTGGCATTCATCACACTCTACTTATCTACCATGACACTGGACATTCTTCATCGACGCTCATTCATCCTCTTTCGCCTAAACTTTGGCTCAGAGGCTGAGGGGCTTATGTACAGTCCAAAATGGTAAAGTTACACGTGGCCATTATGGTGAGGTCACTAGACACATGGACACCCTCCATGTCAACCCCGCTACAATAATGGTCCATATTAATTCTCCAAGTGTTAACCCGGATACACTTTTCTACCCTCCTTGTCAGCCTTGCTACAGGAGCGCAGACATCGACCTTCTATAGGAGTATGGATGCCTACAATGCATATCTCCTTATTAACAGCATATCAACTATGCTTAGTCATTCAAATTGGTGTAACCACCTTATCTCCTAATATCCTTATAATTTATCTACAAGTTATTACTTATCTATAAGTAACAGTATACCAATAAGGTACACATTATATTTTATTTAAATTATATAACTGCATGCTATTGTCTGTTATTATCTTATCAACATATCACTAACAAAGGCCCAAAGCCCACACTCCACACTATAAATACAATTTCTCTCTAAGCCTTTACTCATGCTAAGATCATCTCATAATTTACTCCATTCTCTTTACTATTCACCCACGGTGGACATACTTCTGAGACACCCTCGGAAATCTCATATACACTCTCACATACTCAGTTATTCTCCAATAATTGATGTACTTACTTGAGCATCAGAGTATCTTTCCTTTGTTTTGCAGATCCCTCTCCTAAACAAGGTTAACTCATCATCTGACGTGTAGAATTTGGAACCCACCTAGACCTCGTCTAGCTCATACGTGAAATTTCCAGATTTTGGTAAGAACAGTTTGACTTCATCAAAACTAACTTGATTGTTTGGTACTAACTTTAGCAAATTCATGCAAAATGTATAATGCTCTCAAACTTAAATCCATTTTCCCGTTATGAAGCATGTAAGAGCATCTTTAGTGATAAATCTTGAACAAAGATATTGAGTTCAAGATTTGATCTTCACTAGATCTCTCAATAAAGGAGGTGAAGAGATCTCCAACATGGAAAATGAGTTCTTGTAGAAAACCCTCAAAATTTGCACATTATTCAAAAAATAATAATTTTTTCCTCTCTCTCCCTAATTTTGAGATCTACCATTAAAGAAAAAATGGAATAGATCTTGAAAGATCTTCAATTCTATGTGACACTATGAAGTCTACCAAAAAGTGGTTTAAGATCCTAATTTAGGATCTACCACTAAAGATGCTCTAAAAATTTGCTAACAATCTAATTCGACATTCACATTTGCAATATTCATCTCCTTCAACCATTGGATGAAAATCAAAGACACGTATTAAGGAGTTTATATAATTCATGCACCATGTTTAATCAATTAAACTAGACTATTTTGATAAATACAAGTGATTAATATTGATTATAAAATTATTTTCAATTTTACTAATTATGCTAAGAATAATTGTTTGGATTTAGTATTAAAAGCTTATAATTTCTACAAGGCTCAATCTGGTTTATATAAACTGGGTACCACAATACTTAAGTACAAACATACATAAACATACATGTATTTACATATGTACCTAAGTCCGGGAATGATGTTCTTTGTGGAACCTCATTTGGTGGTCATTCCTATGCTGCGTGCTGATAAGTCAGCATTAGGAGTTTTCTTTTATTTTTATTTTTATTTTTTAGAAGTTCTTGTACTTTCTTTCTTTCTTTTTGTTTGGACTTGTTTGGACTTTTACCCCTTTCAGTTATAATAATTTGCCCATAGTAATTGAACGATAATTGTGATAAAGCTAAATTTCCATATATATATATATATATATGTGTGTGTGTGAAAATTTTGCATAATATGCGAAGAATAATCATATAAAAAAGTATAAAGTAAAATATGATTTTAGTCTCTTAAATATATTTCTAATTCAGTTTCAGTTTTCTAAGAAAAGGTATTTTTATTTCCGTTCGCCTAATTTGGAAATAGTCTACTTTTAAGCATGGATAGATTTAGGAATGTATTAAACGGGACCAATTTTTTTCTTTTTACATAATTATTAAAATATTTTACTTCTAATAATTAATTATTTAATAAATAATAAATTAAAAAATATATTTATTATTAATTTTATAAGTAAAATTAGAGATATGAACTACTACTAATTTTTTTAAGAAAATACCAACTCAAAAACCTACTTTTCTTATATTTTTTTATTAATACTTTTTTCTTCTTCGCATTCTTGCCCCCTTGATCCGTCCTTGCTTTTAAGTATTTATAGTCTATAACCGCTATTAAATGATAATTATAACTATTTCAAGGACAAAAAGTTAAATATTTGCAAATTGAAAGATGAAAATAAGACACTATTTTTGAAGATTAAAACGTAATTCCAAAAAATTTAGAAATATTAAAAACATATTTTATCCAAAAATATACGTGTCCCTAAAAAAAAAACTAAATCATTGAATGTTTGAAATTTTAGGAACTAATCTAACGTGTTTAATAAAGTAGATACATTATGATGATTGATGAAGGGTCCGAGGTGGGTTTGCTTCATTGGAACAAAATCTCTCAAGTCTTCCAACATAGGTTGCCTTTCTTGACTTCTCCTATGTTTTTTATAACTTAGAGAGAGTGGAGCCGTTTAACTCAATTCTTACATTCATTTCATAATTTTCATTGTTTTTATACCAAAAATTCCAGATGACAGAGTCAACCTAACTCCTGTCTGATAAACCTCTCAATGTACACAAGAGAATACAAGTAAATACAAAAATAAAATGAATTACGTTTTTTTCTATAAACTAAATTAATTATACATAAATTAAAATTGATATTTTAAAATTAAATAAAAGAATTCTTATAAATTAATTTATATATAAACTAATTTTAATTTATTTTGTATTTTTATTTTATCCTATAAATACTTCTTGAAAATTTATTCAAACATGATCCGAAGGTCAGTGGCAACTGAATATCCAGCAGTATAGAAAATTTGTATGAACTGAAAATTCAATTCTCATTTGATCATAAATCAAGCCATAGACATGCTTTATTGTAGCAATAGAACATGTAGAAACACAAACACCTATGTACACAAGCTCCCATCATACACATACCAGAAGTGCAACAAATAGCACTGTTATGTTCTTGATTCTTGTCACTACACATTAAAATGAGCAGATCATGGAAAACAACCAGTTATTCAGGCTTTTCATCTCAACCAACTCGTGACACAGAGTCATTCAGCAAATGAACCAATAATTACTCAACAGGGCAAAGTGATTTTCTACAAATCAAGATCAACACTCGATTTGTATGCCACTTAGTAGTGTGTCTGCACTCTGCACTTCTTCAGGGAGAGGGATCCATACAAAAGCCTTCAACTGTTGCCACAACAAAGCACATATCAGTAAAGTGATCAAAACAAGTATCACTTTGATAGAAACTGGACCAGAAAGATGGATGAAAGAGATAATCTTTATTGAAAAAGATAGCAATTACAGCAGCTACAATGTCAGCGGACAAGAGAACACAGAACTTTATTGATTTCTGGAGAATACTCCAGCTGATACAAAGTGAATTTGAGGTTCACCACCCTCCTATTCCTTTTCTCCCCTTTTCCCCAGCCACCCAACTGCTCTTTATATCTAATTCTAACCCCCACAGTTAGTTATAACTACTAACAATCAGTTATAACTAACTGACTAACTATTATTTACTAACTGACCCTCCTATTATACACTTTTCCCACCTCCTAGTCCTATCACACTTCATATCAGTAAAGTGATTATAACAAGTGCTAAGAGAGACAGAGAGAAATGATACATGTTAATGAAGTGTTTGAAGTGATAAGTTTTTTTTTATCAGCCAAAGAGAGCATATATATCAATTATAAAAGGTGCCAGAAGTACCTGAGAACACATTACATGGAAAGGTTAAAAAAGTTCCTAGATGCACATGCACTGTCCGTTATTAAGAATTTGTGTATGCATGGACACAAATACCTTATAACCAAGTCATGACACAAAACATGGGATCAGCAACGAAGAAAACCCCACCTAAGAAAGACATGACAAATGTATATCAGAAACAAACAGTCATCCTAAATTACCCCACCTTTACAACATTGTTACCCAATGCATAAAGTGCCACTTTATAATGAATTCCACTGACCACATAATGTCTAACCACCATACCCACCGCTCTTCCTTCCAACACAAGATCACGAAAAACAAGTAGTTATCTGTGTCCCTTCTGCATAACCCGTCCCTCTTTTACCATCAAGCACCCCTTGTAACTTGTTCATGTTCTCTGTAACTAGCATTAAAAAATGCAATAATTTGCACCTTTTATTTGTAAATCATTTCTAACTTACCTCGACGACAGTGCCATATTCTGATATAACTTAAACAAATGTACATCATACACTTTATCTGAAATCCTTACAACAGGTTCCTGGATTGCAGATCATGCATTAAAGGGGATTACAGATTCTGGCATTTTTTCTGTCAACCAACATCACTGAATCGAAATTATATTATCCAAAACAGAATTTACATCTAGCACCTCATTCTTGAACACTACCCCACAATATCATCCAGAGTTAAAATTCTTGGACTTTGATATATGTGCATGTTGTCTATAGTGCTCAGCTGTTGTATTAGGGAGAAAAGTATGCAGATCCAGCCATTTAAAGCACAACTTCCACACCAGATCAGAGAAGGTATATGAGAAAATCATATGAGTAGTTGTTTCTTCCATTTGATAACAGAATGGGCACAAAAGCTCCATATTGTCCACCACTACATTCATTTTTCTCAAATTCTACCTGGTAGGTAATCTATCCATTATGTGTCTCCATATGAAGAGTATATAATCTTATTTGGTACACGCATTTTCCATATATCCTGGACTAAAGATTTGTCACAATTTTCCTTCTGACTTCCCATCACCCTATATGCAAAAGATACCAAATAGTCCCCAGATGCACATCCTTTCCACTTCCACCTATCACTTCCTTCCAAAATGGGATTTACCTCACGTATTACTTGGTGTAAGCTATATACATAATTCCTCTCTCACTGAAACCATGTTTGAAGTGATTAGGTGTTAAGGTATCACCACTAAAACAAAGAATTCACAGGCATAAAGAGCAGGTATGGGACCATTACAATATCCAATTGCCATAAGCAAATATATCTTTATGCTTTCATTGAATGAACTCAGTATTGTTACAGCTCAAACAGAATAAACAAAACAGCTTTGTTGAAGTCATGGATTCATCCATAAATATAAATTATTTGCTAATCAATCAGCTTTTGAATACATGAATGGAAAGTTCACTAAACATCACCAAGTTTAGAAGTCAATTAAGTACATATGTGATAAGATGGACACAACATTACTAAAAATGCATACATACATATGTCCATATATATAGATACGATAAGAAATTAAAATGTACCTTTAAACTCCTAATCAATTATTGTGAAGCTAGTTTAGTCCAATTATCATCCAAGATGAGTGAGACCACATGGACTTATCGATGCAAGGATCAAAATCAATAGACACAATACTACAATCGTCCAAGTTGTACACACGAGCATCAAAGATATCCGTGAAGTAGATGCAATTCGCTTGATACCCCATTAACTCTTTCGCAGAAACAGAGAAGCTACAACTATTACCCAAAACAAAGGCTCTATCCCCCAAGTGTTTCACATCAACCCAAGTTCCCCACTCTTCATCCAACTTATAAACCTTGAAATACTCCACGGCAGCATCACGATCAGCTCGTCCAACGTAGTTCCTTCTTCTTGGGGGTTCACTTTCGTAGTACCTATCAACAACATAGAGACTCCCACATGACTCCACCAAATGCTTTTTGTTCCCCAAGCCACACAAGGGAGGGGAAAACTGCACCAACTTCAAAGAAGAGGTATCAATCCATGAAATGGTACCCCACTTATCAGTCACATAAAACTGACCCTTGAACACAATAACATCATCGTAGAAGAAGTTCTCGTTATCCACAAGGGTCCATTTCTCATCCCCATGTTTCATGAACCCCAACTTGCCCTCCAAAAAGATGCAACAAGCCCCGGAATCTTCGGCACCAATCCAAGGGGAATTGGGAAAGAACACAACTTTGCTCACTGTGGCAGATGAGATATTGGGGGTATATGATTTGCACAACTCAATGACCCGAAAGTCCAACAAGTTCCACAACCTGGGGGAATTGGTGCCATGAGGGTACAAGATTTTGCGATCAGATATTGGACTCAGTAAAGTCAAGGGGTGATAGTGATTGTGATTCTTTGATTCCTCAACCTTGATCAGCCACCCTTTGGTTGAAATTGCCAAAGGCTCTAAATTGGAGGCTCCATTTGCATCGGTTGGTTCAATAACATAGACTGTGGCTTGGTTGAGCAAGGTTTCTATGGAATGGTTCGATGGGTGGGGAATTCGCATAGGGAAAGAAGGAGAATTTGGAAGAGAGGGAGGGATGGAAGATCGACATGACTCACAAACACTGCGAAACCTTACAACATCCATGTGGTTCTCGAGAGATTTTCCAATCTTGGGCCATAGCTCTATGGGAAGTTCAGACCAATCTACTTTGCCATCCATGGCTTCAAAGTTTAAAACCTTTTTTTTTTCTTTTGCCTTGTGTGTTAGACTATGCAGAAGGAGAAATGAACTTGGTCTGTGCCTTGATCACTCTATTGAAGGCTTTTATCAAAAGGGTTTTGCTTTAGTTCAGAGAAGATACGTGTGAGTTTACATGAAGTTGAGAGGCAGATTAGACGAAAGTACAGAGAAGACTTGAAGAAAGACTTCTAATTTCTTGTTGGTAAAGTTTTTCATCCTAGATTTGTAAGTTTGTTAAAGGAAATCAGGAAAGTTTGTTTTGTTAGGATTGGTTGACTACAAAAGTCTTTTTGATGAATTAGAAAACAAAATGAACGAGTCATATGAATCAAACAAAAGAATAAATTCCATAAAAAAAACAATGAATAAACAAACAAATAAATAAATAAAAAATCATAATTATTTTCAAAATTATCTTTTAAACTGTATTTATTGCATATATATATTAATATTAAAATTTATGTTTTATAAATGGTTTTCTACTTTTATTTTCTTATGATTAATTTTTAAAATAATTATTCATTTTTAGAATGCAGTGCAAAATTTCATTTATTGATTTATTAAAAAATT
Organism: Glycine tomentella; assembly: GCA_007407185.1. NCBI lineage: Eukaryota > Viridiplantae > Streptophyta > Magnoliopsida > Fabales > Fabaceae > Glycine > Glycine tomentella. The sequence continues at coordinate 415,388 of PYAF01002124.1, forward strand.
ATAATTAATAATTGGTATAATAATAATAATAATACACTATTAATTGTTTTCTTACCAATAATTAGTTCTCAAACAAAAATATATTTAATGTTTTTTATTTTATTTTCTTCTCTTTCAATCTTAAATATTTTATAAATATATAAATACTATAACAACAACATTAAATATTATTTAAGTACTTATTCTTAAATTTATTTAATAATTAAAAGTAATGATTTCATAATATGTGGCTTATTTTAAAGTAATTTAAAATAGTTCATTTAATTAATAATTACTCATTAAGAAAATATGTGGTAAGTTACATTCTTCTGGCCGTTGTTAAGATGAGGAAAAGGTAAGGGACAAAAAGGATTTGAAATTTTTATTAAGAGGGGGAGAGAAGAAGAATTTTAATGAAAGAGTGGAAAGGTAACCCTTGTTTTGTTCATAAGGGGAGAAGAAAGGTTTTATAAATTAATTTACTTTTATATCTTTATATTTTTAAATTTCATGACATAAGTAAAAATATTTTAGTTATTTTAATTGAAATATTTTAAATTTTTCTCCCTCCTTCAAAATTTTCCAAATATTGGAGAAGAGGAAAATATACTTGAGGATGAATTTTGCTCCCTTTCATTCTCCTTGGACAAAATACCAACTGAATCATGAATCATAATTATTGGAAATAATTACTAAATTTGTTTGATTGGTTATATAAGTTTTTTAAGAATAAAAGAGTAACAAAGTATCTTTATTACAAACTTTAATTATTTATCACGTTAAAGAATTTAATAAAAGTAACATAAATTAAATAAATAGATATAATTTTATAAATTAAAAATAAATAAAATAAGTTAGTCAAAATTTTGTAAAAAAAAAAAAGTGACTAAACCTTTTTTTATAATATACTAGTTTAATGTCAAGTGTTTTACATGATATTAAATTCACATTTTATAATTTATAAGAGTAATTTTTTATTTCTAATATATTATTAATTATTTAATT
>PYAF01002124.1:420583-438676 GCA_007407185.1 Glycine tomentella
ATGGCCTAAAAACTTTGGGCTGGCCGTGCACCTCCAAATTAAGTGAGGAAAAGTTTAGAAACTTGTGGAACTTGGACACTTGGGCAGCATAAAGGCTAGGAGACTCCTTATTGGACCAAATGGAAAGTGCACACAAAAATCTTCCACACACCAAGCCATTCACGGTTGGAATTAAAAACCAAAGAAGCTAAGGCACAAATCTACACGGATCAAGCAAAGGAAGACAACAGAATTTTCTTGAAACAGCCACATGTAAGGTCATTAAACACAAGCCAATAGGAATCAAGCAACTAGAAAGCAAAGGACATCATAAGCTTTAGATTTTTTTTAACTAAAAGCCAAGGAAAGAAAGCAATATAAAAGAGCATGTGGGGATCAAGTGGGGGCAGAATTCTTCACGGATCACACACCCCACACAGCCTTTCTTTTTCACTCAAAAGAGCAAAAACAAAACAACCACCACTTCCATAGGGAATACACGTGAAGCACCAAGGGAATTGGGGACCATTTGCTGAATTTGCAGTTTGAATTTCCAACTTGAAAAAGCAAGGTATGGGAAGCTATTTAATAAGCCATGATTAGATAATTAATAGGATGATCTAATCCCTATTTCTTTAGATTTAAATGATGCTTTTAACAAATAATTTTAATTAACTTAAAAACTAACCAATTTAGATGAACAAGGAAGCAAGAAATTAAAGGTTAAGCTTTGCTGTATGCTGTAAATTCCTTTAATTGGTTGTTGTTTACTAATTCAAGTTGTATTTATTAGTTGCTGTTCATGGCTGTATTTTCTTTGGTTGTTGTCCATTGAATTAATTATATCTGTATTTTATTTAGTTGTTGTCCAAGAATTTAATTATAGCTGTAATCTGTATTTTATTCGGTTGATGTTTAATAACTTAATTAGCTGTATGTTATTACGTAATTCGGTTAGGATGCTGGAAATTTTATTTGGATGTTGGTTGATTTATTTGGTGGCTGGAATTAATAGTGGGGTGCTGTATTTAAAATAAATTCCTAAGGAAACGGTCTGTTTTATTTATTTCTGTTTAAATTATATTGGCTGTCTGTTTTATTTCATTTGAATTATAATTGCTGTCTGTACAATATTAACTATTGTAATCTGTATGTTATCGCTGCTAACCATTCTGTTATGTGGCTGAAAAATTAATATTGCAATGTGATGATGCTTTAAGATATTAAGGTGCTGTATGTTGTGGTATACCGCTGGATACTCCTTGAAGCTATAATTAATCGATTGTTGTATGTTGCTACGTATTTCATGTTGCTATTTTATGATGAGGTGTTTAAATATATTGCTATATAACAATTTATTCACGTGATTGTATGTTGCTGTAAAAAATTCTAATATTCACTTAAGGGTGAATTATGATTAAAGATTAATTCCTTAAGAAAATGGTGGGCACCGATAAATTATGAAATGGATGGATGATTAAAAATGTTATGGTGCCAGTTCTGAGACTTGAAGAGTAAACTTAATAAAGAGAAAATTAAAAATAGAACCAAATCATGCATCATTCGCATTTGATTTTACCCCTCAGAGCGGAGGGAGGTTTCACTAGAGTGGGTGAAACTATTTTATGGTACCTTGTTACCCCTCAGAGTGGAGGGAGGTTCCGCTAGAGTGGGTGGAACTATTTGATTATACCCCTCAGAGTGGAGGGAGGTTTTACTAGAGTGGGTGAAACTGCTTGAATTATGGTACCCTGTGGTAATTATCTGAGATCTCAGTCATGCATCATTTAATAAAGAGAGCATGCATTACTCATCATGTATCTATCCTTGAGTATGATTTTGTGTTTCTTTATATGTGTTGTTTATATTAAAAGTTTGTTATGTATTTATTTTATTTTCTGTTAATTATCTGATTATGCCTATTAAATACTTACCCGAGTTGTGTCTGTGGTTTGACACCTGTGATGATCCCAATTTATTTGGGCGAGCAGAGGAACAGTGAAATGCTTAATTATGGAGGAGCTTGATGAATTATATGCTGTGTTTTGGCTTGTTATCTGGATGATATCACTTGCTGTTGCTGCTTTTGGGAGTTCTGTACTATTTTGGGTGATTTGCGTTTTATTTTGATGGTCTGTATTCTATTATGGATGACTGTATCACGGACTATTATATTTACTATGCTTAAATTAACTAGACTACGTATTATGTTAAATCATTCCAACGTAGCAAAATCGTTTAGAATATTCTTTTACGTAATCGAATCACGTAGAAAATTTTTTCAGTAAAATAAAAACGTAGTCGATAAAAAGGGAATCAACGTAATAGATTAAAATAAGTAAATTAAACGAAGTCGTTATACACAACATAGAATTCCCTTTTTCCATGAATAGACTGTGTTGAAAGGAGTCTCTTGAGTGAAGCAAGTGTGGTTAAAGTCTGATAGCAGCGCCTAATTTCATGGAAAACTATATCTACAGGTGGCTTCTCATCAAGTTCCAAACCAAAACAACACTCCTTGAGTCTGTAATACCTCTTGATGGCATCCAATCCAAAATGTGAGCTCAATCTTTTGCTTCAGAGCTTCAAGTTGATGCTTGAAAAGTCGACCAGGACGAGCTTTGACATATCTTGTTGTTGGAGCATCGTCATCTTCTTCAATCAGAAATTCCTTGCTTTTGTAGCAATTAACCTTTTGATACAAAACATGCTTATCAATTGCTATATGAAACTAGGTTTTTGGAGTAGCTAGACAGGAAAATTGCGACAAGCATGAAAGGAAAATGAGTGTTGAGCCTTTGAATCTTGCAAAATAAAACGTGTCTTGATCTTATCTCCTTTTTAAATGCAGATAACTTCATTCTGAGCTCAAGGCCATAGTCTGATAGTTCCTAGTCTTGAAAGTTTAGGCTTTCTTTAGGCGCCTCTATAAGGATCTCCTCAGTTTGAAAAGTCTCTTTAGACTTGGTGTGCTCCTATGGAAGAACAACATTGAGGGCACAAACGAGACCCATCAATTGTTGAAGATTCCCAATGGAGTAAAAAAAGACATTTCAACAGGCTCAACCTCTCTACTTTTCTAGACGTTGGCACCAAGAGGATAAACTTTTCTATCTGTTGGTCGATGCTAAAAAATCAGACTGTTAGGATTAGGAGCAATAGTCTGCCTATTGGAATGGCAAAGTGTTTGCCAGAATTGGAGCATTGTAAAACAACTCTATTGCTGCTACACACAGCAAGAAATGGAAGCTTCCACCTCTGTGAACAATAAAATGCAACATTGATGTAACTTTCTTCAAAGAGTTGCAATGTATTGGGTTGGGGATGTGCATATGTGATGATAAAGGCCGTTTTATTAGAGCTACAATTGATGTCAATCATGGGTTGCCTGAAGTCCATGAAGGAGAAGCACTGGTGTTGGCACAAGCTTTAACCTGGTTGAAAAACATGAATTCCCATTAAATTATTGAAGAATCTAATTGTAAAAGACTAGTTGATAACGTCCATCGTAAGTTTGTGGATGTTTCTGAATTTGGGTTGATTATTAAGCATTGTAAAAGGATCTTAAGCTATTGTCTAAACTATAAGGTTAGTTTTTCTAGGACACAAGCAAACTTCGTTGCTCACACCATTGCTAAGGCGTTGAAGTTGCATGCTAGTCCCCATTTCTTTGATCAAGTTCTTGATTGTATTGCTCAACAAATTTTGAATGAAATGAAATAATTTTGTTACATTAAAAAAAACTTATTTTAATTTTTACACATATATTTTTTAATATACTTTTGTTTTTTCTTTGATAACTCTATTTTTGTTCATAATTTTAAACAACAAAGAATAAATGAATAAATTTTGGATAATAAACTTAAACATAAAAAAAAATTCCACATACCTCCTTAAGGTTTATTTGGTTACACATAATACCTAGTTATTTTTTGCATTACTTTGAGTCCCCTGTCAAGGATTGGCGTAACATTTTTTACACATAAGAGAGGTCAATAAAGATTATGCCTAAGAGGGACCAAGGAAGGATCACTTCAATGAAAATCCAATATTTAGCAAGTTTTGTATAGGATTAAAAAATGGAGAAATATAGAATGTAATAAGGGCAAACCCACAATGTGTGAAACTTACTAAAATAAAATTGTGCAAATATAGAACAAAATCAATGTATAACAACCCACATCTCTTTTGCTTATATAATATAGTATATATGATTAATAGTCAAATTCATTTTTGAAAGTGTATGACATTGATAAATTGGTCCCAAATAAATGGAAAATTTAAATTTTGTCCTTGAATGTGTCAAAAATACGACAACTTAGTATTGTGGACAATTTAAAGATAAATTGGTCCCTTAACTCTAAAATTTAAAGTCAATTTAGTCCTAAAAAATACAGTTTATTATTAAATTAGTCTTTAAACTTTATAACTTAATAATAAAATGGTCTTATAAATTTAATACACGACTAATTGTAAGTTTTGCACATTCAAAAACTAATTTTGTATTTTTCATTATTCAGAAACCACTTTTTTAGTGCATCACATTTTCATGGGAATAATTTGACTACTTACCTAATATATAATGAAAAAAGCTCAGGGGCAATCTGGTCTAAAATGAAAGTATTTTCTGCTAACCAAACGCCATTAGTAAATTGAAAGCTTAACAGATTAATTATCCTTGCAGTGAATCCAGATTCGGAGGAGTGAGTGGTCCTTGGTGCTGATTTGGCAACAACAACCAAAGATGAGAGTTTGAGTGTGAGTGAATCCAGATCTGAGTTTCGCACTTTTGCGGAGAATAGAACAATGGAGTCGGCAACGGCATCATCATCGGAATCGGAGATGGCGCTTCCTCTTCCTCTGGCGTCGGAGTCACAACAACCCTACGTCTCCGAACTCCTCTCCTTCACGCTCGATCGCCTCCACAAGGAGCCCGAACTCCTCCGAGTCGACGCCGACCGCATTCGCCGCCAAATGCAGGAGGTCGCCGTCGGCAATTACCGATCCTTCATCGCCGCCGCCGACGCTTTAATCGCCATTCGCCAGGAAGTTTCTTCCATTGACAACCACCTTGAATCTCTGGTATTCTCCATTTCAATTCCATTCCATTTTTCAATTTTTTTTTGTTCGTATTAAATTCATGCTTTATAATGGTGTATTTGCTTATTTTTTGCAATTGCAAGTGTAATCTGGAATTGGTTGGAGTGTGATTGTGCTTAGGAGCATTTCGTTTGGTTGGGATAAGATCTGATTAAGCGATTGGGTTCAATATTGTCTTTTTTAAGAAGGTTACTGATAGAATTGTATTAGAAAAGTAAAGGGCAGGTATGAAAGAATAAGATTAGTATTGAATATCACTCCTCTTCCTCAATCTGAATCATCATGGTTACTGAACCAAGAGGAAAGAAAACTTGCAATTAGAAACAAGAATAATAGCAGAGATCAAACTCTCATAGGGGGAGATATACCCATCTTTGGGAGAGAGACATGAAATACTGGATGGATGCAACACCGTGGGGGGGAAATTGTAGCTGATAAGAAACATTGTCAATCTTATTCAAAATCTGAAATGGGCCATATGACCCTGGGCTCAGATTCTCATTCATTTTCTTAGCCAATGATCTACATCTATAAGGCTGTAAGTTTAAGAAAAACCCAGTCTACAAGCTGGAATTCCACATTTCTGCTACACTTGATAGTTGTTACCAGCCATAGAGATAACCCAGTCCAAAAAATGTCTTCCTGGTCAGAGACAATGGTGGCGTGAATACCTTGTAAACAGACCACTTCTTGAAGGAAAATCTCTGCGACATCTCGGGCAGTTAATTGATTTAGGTGAGACGTTTAAAAAGTGAGCATAATCTGTGAGTCAAGTCAATCCACTACCGCAACGAAGATGTCCTTGCCTTCTTGAGCTTTGAGTAATCCCTCAATAAAATCCTTGGAAATGTGAGAACGTATGTGAGTGGGAATTAGTAATATTTGCAAGTGGTCTGCAGGAGATAAGGTATGACTTATTTTGTGACTGTTCTGATAAAGCCTGACAGGAAAGCTACTGGATGGCCTTCATGCAGCAAAACATTCCTGAACCGTTTATTGAATGCATCTATCTGCAGAATAAAATGTTTTGAGAAATCTGGTTTTGTGAAACTAGATGTGTAGCCATGTCTTCCCTGGGATGAATCCATAAATTATTTAATGGGTTGCTGATAGAAAATAAGTCTTAATTATAGACATTAAATAAAAGTTTAAGTTATAAAAGTTAAATAGATCTTAGACTATTAGTTATACATTGAGAACAAAGTAAAAAAATAATTAAAATTAATAGTACTTAATGAAATTTATTTGTTATAATATAACAATACAATATTGTTTTAAAAAGTCAAATATAATAAAACAATGAAATACTATTCTAGAAGTGGTGGGGATTATACATATGCTGTTGAACAATTACTTTGTAAGCTACTGAACATTGATTGCTATAGTTTAGCAACCAATCTCTTGCACTTTCTCATTTAAAATGTAGTTGTGGCCCCAGAGTTGTAGACAAAAAAGACATGGTGGAAGCTTTAGTAGCAGGAAATAATCTCTGTGCTTATGTGCAATCTTCAATAGAGGCAATAATCTTGTGTCATTCTCAAACATGTTAGAGCAGGACACAAAGTGACAGAGGTGAAACTTCTTTAAGAAGCTGTAGCTGAATCCAATATTTTATTACTTGAACAAGTTTGATAAGTGAGCTACTGGGATTTGTAAACAGAAGCATGCCCTCTACTTGTTTAACCCAATTCATAAGAAGAGGGGGCCAACATGAACTGGGGGGGAGGGGGTTTCCAATACCTAAAAATATTACATATAGCAATTATAAAACAATTTAAGGAGGGGGAATGCCCATGCCTGACCCCCACTGCATCCATCTCTGTTTCTGTCCATAATTCATATGATCTCTAACTAAATCGCTGTTATTACAATTGAGCTGACCCTGATTTGTCTATAACTGAAACCAACCCTAGTCTAATCCCCTATATCACCTTATCCCCCTTAACATTTACCATTTTAATAGGTCTGCTAACTGACTTCCTTAACAGACATGTAGAGAGATTAGACAGCTTTGCCGCTTCTTCAATGTTTTATCTTGTTCTTTGTTGTTTAATTTTCCCAGTTTTTGTGATAATATAATTCTCTTTGTTGTAAACTCATAATGAATTTCTTTTTGTGTGTGTGTTTGTGATTATAAACATTTGACATTGAGTATTTATCTCCTCTACACAGATAAATGAGATACCAAAGCTGACATCTGGATGCACTGAGTTCATAGAATCTGCTGAGCAGATTTTGGAGAAGAGGAAGATGAACCAAACAATGCTAAATAATCACAGTACTTTGCTTGACTTGCTAGAAATTCCTCAAATCATGGACACGTATGTTAAAAAAGATAGACCATTTAATTACACTTCTGGAATTTCCACGTACTAATGTTCTCACATATTATGACGATCACTTCCTCTGTGAGAAGCCTTGTAAATTCCTATATTTTGCAGATGTGTACGGAATGGGAATTATGATGAAGCCCTAGATTTGGAAGCATTTGTTGGCAAACTTTCAACCATGCATCCAAAGTAAGTTTATATGCTTCTTCCATGCTGTTTACAATTAATATACCTTTAAATAGGATTTCTTTTCTTCCAGTTATATAATATTATTTTATTCTGTTCTTGTTACTAAAACTAAATGTTTTTCCTGGGTGCATAGGTTACCAGTTATTCAAGCGTTGGCTGCAGAAGTTAGGCTGACTACCCAATCACTTCTTTCTCAGCTTCTACAGAAACTTCGCTCAAATATTCAGGTTTATGCAGTGATTATATCTAATATGCAAAGAAATGCCACTTGATTTTTCTTGAAAATTGTTTCTGTATGTAGTTTCTTATTACTGCATCTTCCTTTGCTAGTTACCAGAATGCCTTCGCATTATTGGATATTTACGGCGAATAGGAGTATTTAGTGAGTATGGAATGCGTTTGCTGGTGAGGTTTAATGATTTTTTTCCAATACAAACTTATTTTGTCCTTGTTGCTTGTCTTTTACCTCGAAATTTTCAGTTTAGTTGCAGCTCCCTGGTACTTTTTTTTTTCTGGCTTCTATTTGACTCGATGGTTATTTATTGTCAGTTCTTAAGATGCCGAGAGGCATGGCTTACTGGTATACTCGAGGATTTGGACCAGGCAAATCCATATGAGTACTTAAAAGGGATGATCAACTGTCACAGAATGCATCTTTTTGATGTTGTTAATCAATATCGAGCAATATTTGCGGATGACACATCAGGAAGTGAGGAAAATTATGACGGTGGGCTTCTTTTTAGTTGGGCAATGCACCAAATTACCTCACACCTACAAACACTGAAAGTTATGCTTCCAAAGATAACTGAAGGTGGATCACTGTCAAATATTTTGGATCAGTGCATGGTGAGCTTCTACCATCTGATTCTGGTGATTATGAAATTGGAAAGAAACAAAATATTTGCAAAGACTTAAAACATATCTTTCAGAAATGTGAACTACACAATTTTTTATGCATATTAAATTTCTAGCAAACCCCCTCCCTGTGGAAACTAGCTCAAAGGAAAAGAAAAAATGCTTAAGATTGTTCTGCCTGATAGTCCCGCTTAGTAAGGTGAAAATGTATTTGGATATTATATTTTAGAGCTATGCTATTTGGTACGAAGAATACAAGGCACGAAATGCACGACTAACAAGGTGGACCAATGAGCTTTTTTTAAATAAATATTTGTTAACAGATTTTAAAAAACACATGAATGAATTTATGGCAAAAATCATCGGTTGTGCAACAGTATGAAAATAAATTTCGTACCAAATAGTATTTTCCTATATTTTAACTTAGACAGCAAGAGGAAATTACACTTAGCTTTTATATTTTCTTTTGTAACAGTACTGTGCCATGGGACTTGGCTGGGTTGGACTGGATTTTCGAGGCTTGCTCCCATCACTTTTTGAAGAGTAAAACATGCTCCTTTTCATGATCTATTAGGCTAAATTGTACTTAAAGCATTTTCTAATATACAAGATGTTTTCTTTACAGAGCTGTTCTCAACTTATTCTCCAAAAATATGAGTACTGCAGTAGAGAATTTTCAGGTAAATGCAGTGAAGTTGAAATATTTTACATGCTAGTTAACCTTGAATTGATCATTTTCGTTTATACAAACAAGTGAACATTTGGGGACCTCCTCTCTTTTCCAGCAAGTTGCCTATTTTATGTAGTGTTATGAAATTGATTTGTTCTCAGTTGGTCTTGGATTCACATCGATGGGTTCCCCTGCCTGGAGTTGGCTTTTCTGCACATACTGTTGGTGATGAAAATCGTGAAGATGTCACTCCACCCTCTAATTTGATGGAGCATCCACCTCTTGCTGTTTTTATTAATGGTGAGTCTAGTAAATGTTTTCCTTTATATATCATGAGGAAATTGCTTACACATGCTCTCATACGTGTGTCGTGCACACACTAAATCACTCATATACAACACTTGCATATATGAAACAAGTACAAAATGGAAACTTTCTTGGTTCATGGATCATGTTTCAAGAATCTTCTTAAACTAAACTTCAATAGGTTTTGTTAATCACGTCATACCATAATACTTTATAATCCATTTGCATTAATATCTGTCTCTTTTATGGCTGCAGGTGTATCTGCAGCTATGAATGAGCTACGCCCATGTGCCCCAATAAGTCTAAAACATGTCCTTGCCCAAGAATTGGTTAAGGGATTATGGGCTGTATCTGATTCATTGTTGCTGTACAATACAACTCGAGTTCTAAGATCTAACGAGTCAGGACTTTTCCTCTCACTCTGCCGGGCATTTATTGAGGTATTTTGTAACTCTTATACAGTACAGCTTGATTGCTGATTCCCTTTGGAGCTGATCTGCAGTCTTCAATAAAATTACTCTACATATTGATTACTTGATTTCAATGCAATGACGTTAGAGATTTGAATTTATAACCTTGTGCAGACGACCCAAGCATTTCACCACTAGTTCAAACCCAGTTGCTTTCTATAATACTGATTACCTTCAAATTCAATTTATAGGTTGCTTATCCTCATTGTGCAACTTGTTTTGGGCGTTGCTATCCGGGTGGAGCAACTCTTGTTATGGATGCAAAGAATGTATATGATGGAATTAGCCGCCTATTAGAGACCTCCTCTTCAAGAGATCTCCCAAAACTAGTGAACAATGGAGAATCCAAGAGCGTAGCTGAGAATGGCGAACTGCCAAAATTAGAAAATGGAGAAACACCTGATGCCAAAGAATCTGAAGCCGTCATTGGCAAAGAGGTGAACGAAGAAGGCCCTGAAGAAGGCCCTACTTTGCAGATAGATCAAGAAGACACTAATCTTGAAAAGTCCGTTGAATAACGACATTAGAGATGACAGTTTTTATTTTTATTTTTTGTTTTTGATATTGCTCCCTGTTTTTAGTGTTTATATTTTGGCCTCATTTGTTTCATTTTTTGTATACTCTAAAACAGTTGTCATCAGCTGTAATTATATTATCGGATTACATAATATGAATAGGCAGTAGAAAACATTGATTGTATGAGAAGAACGAAGAGAGTTTTTGGCAGATAGATTACTTATAGAGATCAGTTTTGTATTTTTCGTGGGGCATAATGTTTTCTTATATTGCTAATATACGTTGTACGTTCCAAGTGCCACAGTTCTACTTTCGTTTTTATTAAGTGAGCTTCGTCTTTGGCCAACCATGGCACTTGCTGATAATCTACCATTGAAGGGGCATTTCATCTTCCGTAAGATTGACCTTTCTTTGTTTGCTGTTTCTTTATATTGAATTCAGAAATAGAAGCTTTCGGAAGGTTTTAGGAACTTGTTACTCGACCTTTATTTGTAGTGAGTTGGTCCCTTTTTCTTGTTTCTAAGATTGAACCTAATTAGTTCTTTAAACATCTGAAGGTAAAATGTATGATTATGGTTAAAGAAAAGTTAAAGAGTCTGTCATAATATGACCTATTTAAACATGGTAAGAGGTGGCAAAAGGGGTTATTCAACGGGTTGTGGACTATATCTGGTTAGATTAAAAATGTCTAGATTTAATTTCTACCAGATTATATTTTATCGAGCAGGTTGGATCGTATGTCACACAAAGTCACAAAACTAATTAAGTTCGTACCAGATTATATTTTGCTATCTATATAACATTGTATGTCACACAAAATCACGAAACTGTCACATTTTTAATACCATTTTAAGCTCAACACTTCCGTCGTTGATCAACGAGTTCTGATTTTTAGATATCAAACAGTATCCACACTTTGTTGACAGAATCCATGTCCTTAATTTTGTTGCATCAGCAAAGTAAATAAAAGACTACATTGTAATTTTGTTTTAAGTAAACTTATAAAATACTAAAAAAAATAGAAGTTTGCCAAAAAAAAAAAAAATCACTGGATGCCAATTATAAATAGCATTCATATTAGCATATCATTAAATTATGCATGATAATTTTTCTCAAAAATAAAAAAGAGAACATAAAGCCGGCAGTGAGAGATGCCAGCTACGTTATTTCACTTCAAATTATAGTAATTGGTTACTTATTGCTCATGATAATTTTTCTCAAAAATAAAAAAGAGAACATAAAACCGGCAGTGAGAGATGCCAGCTACGTTATTTCACTTCAAATTATAGTAATTGGTTACTTATTGCTTAGACATCAATAGGAATAAGCTAGCTGACGAAAATTCACTGGAGTTACAAACTCTTTGCCTCCTTCAAATAGTGTCTTAGCTGCCAATAACGAAGCTATCTCAGTAGGATGAAACCAATCCCAAAACAAAAACTCATTGCGATTTGCGCAAAGATTGGCGTTTTGGGCTTTTATGCATCCACCTTGCCCATTCAGATATCCAATTCCGCAACATGCTGACTGTGTATACTTCAACCCTACATGTTGGCCAAGATTGAAAACGAAATTTAGATAATTTCCATGAGAAGTGCAGCAGCATAATTTTTAATAATTTCTATAAGTGAAACTCATGTATACGGGTTCACTAAATACGTCCTGGTTCTTATTTTTCATTTGGAGGGTTCTATTCCCAAATTAGTGTGAGAGTCACATGAATTTTAAGTAATAAGAGAACGTGTATTGAAAAAAGAGTGTTAAAAAGTATTTGCTAGGAATTAGGATTTTAATTACATTTACATCTCTTCTTTTGTGTATTGATATTTGAGTTACATATATAATAATAGAATAAAATGATGTTTCTCTTTTTATTAAACTTATTTTGTTATATACATGCATCAAAATTCTGACTAATCTTCACGTTATACATAATTGAGTTTAACTCTTGTAAATTAAAAATCTTTCTCATTTGTACATAAAAATCTGTCAAAATCAAGAATCCATGGTGGGCTTAGATGATGTAATAATTTTTTTCGAATTAAAATAGACTAATTCAATAATTAACAAATCACGTCATAATTAATTGATGTAATAATTTAAGTATTTATAAAAGAAGTAAATAAGAAGGTAAAATACATTTAATTTTTTTATAATCTAAAATCAACTTATTATACACCTTAACTTTTGGAAAAGTTGAATGAAAATAACTTTTATAAAAGTTTAAGTATATAAGTTCATTTTGACTTATACAACAAACTCAGTTTTTTTTTTTTTTCTTCTGATTGGTACTTATGATTCTCTAAAAACGCCTATGTAAGTAATCATCTAAACACTCAACAATACAAGTCATGTGATGAGGATCATTAGATAATATCACTAGATTGAAAATGAAAAAAAAAATCGTGTGAGGTGCATAAATGATATTAAAAAATTATAATCAAATTATTATGTGGTGCTTACCGAAGGACGATGGATTCTTTAACAAGGTCGTGGTCATTACAAAAGAGTTGCCAAGTGAGTACTTGAACCCTTTCAATTCTGAACTCAACTTCTGCAGAAGAGCTTGAGTTGCTGAATGGAATGCAACTGCAAAATCATTCAGTGGTTCCACGCACTTTCCTCCATTGAGAGAGCTTACAGCGGGACAGCAGCCTATCGTTGCAACGGTTATGATGCCAAATTTCCTAGCCCCCAACTCATATAGTTTCTGCAATTGAATCCCAATAATTAAATGAACAGTGTCTTCCGGATATAGCATTTTATTTTTCATGGACCAAGTAAATTAACCAACAAGTTATTGGTGAATGACATTAGACTTGATTTTCTTAAACAAAGTCTTAAATTTAAACATTTTGGTTGGAAAAAATGTAATTGGAAGAGAAGAATCTCACCAAAAGTGACCTATCATATTTCTAAAGGATATTAGTCATCAATAAAATTGATAAAAACTTTATATTAATAACATGATAAAAAAATATGAACCAAATAAATTAAAGTATCCTTCTTTTCATATAATTTCTTTAATTTTAGTTGTAACTAGATAGATTTGTGGTGAGACCATTTTATACTTATTTTTTATGGTCGAAGTATATATATATATATATATATATATATATATATATTACTATAATATTGATGTAGAATATTTATTAATTTTGTAAAAAAAAAAGGTTGCAGTAGAGTCTCTTTTCTCATTTATGTTATTCCTACACAATACTTGAATATAAAATATTATTTTAAAAAATTGAGTCATTTTCTACTCAAAATAAATACATGAATTTTAAATTTAATGCTATAATCGGGTGGTGCAAGAGTTGTTTAAAATTACGAACCTTTATATGAGAGAAATATGTGAATTGTACAACAGCTAAATATTCTTCTGCGCCCAAATGAATTGAGCCACTGTCGTTACGTGCATAATCGAAGAGGTCGTTGCTTCCAACGCTAATGAGAAACAAAGCCTCGGAAACAAATTTAGCAGCTTGTGCATGTCCCAATATCTCAGAGATGTTTCCACGAACCGATGCAAATTGTTCCACCTGCCTTTCAAAGAAAACCACTTCTCCCTACAAACATACAATTCATGACTCCCAATTTAGTTTAATTTAATTAATTATGCATAAATTATATACTAGTAAATATTTATAAGAAAACTATGATAGTAAATAAATATATAATTGCAAATATGAAAATTCTAAATAAAGAGTAAGTTTGATTAAACTTTAAAGAAAGTAATTTTAAAAAGAAAATTTAATAAGCAAATAGGGGTTAGTTTATTTAAACTTATTTGTTAAAAAAAAACACTTATTTTAATAAAATAAGTAGTTTTGTGTGTTTATCTAAATTGTTTATGTTTTAAAAAAATAGTTTTATACTTATTTTAAGAAACAAATTATATTTTAAGCAAAAATAATTTAGACAAATACATAAAAAAAATCATAAAACTGTTATTTTATCTAAACAAAACTTAAACAAACTAGTCCATTATCATGCATAATTATTAATGCAATTTTCAACATTTATTATCAGTCAAAAAACAGTTATCACATTTATTACATGTTAAGAGGAATCATTGACTAAGGAATGGTTCAAAATTTCAAGCATTTTGAGTGAAGTCATAGATTAAACATACAAAATTTATCTCACATATTAAGCATGTAAAGTAAAAAGTTATATATTTCTAATAGAAAAACTCTCAAAAGCATTTATAACTTATATTTAAACATATCCAACTTAACAAGTAGGAAAAAATCAATTACTTATTGCCTACATGAATTTGTAATGATTTTAACATGTTAATTATAATATGCTTATGATTCAAATCTATTTTAACATATGCACATTTCCTAATTAAGAAAATAGAAAGATTTTCTTTTTTGATAATATTGTTTTCCCTTCTTCTCTATCAATTTATTATATTAAGAACAGATATATCGTATATATCTCTTTTCTACCCTTCTTCATTTTAGCGTTTTCATATCCTCTTTATTTTAAAACATTTTTTTTTCTCTTTATGGAGCCTATTTTTGATTGATCACTAATAAATTAACTATGAACCTTATCACCGCATTGAGTTTATGTTTTTTGGTTGAAGAATAAGTTTATGTAAACTAACATTATTTAAAAATTTACGGTAATGATTTAATTTTCGTTTAATAAAGGCTATACTAACGTAAGCTATCTTAACACTTCATACTTGAATGTTAGTAAATGACCATGTTTCTTGGTGATTGGATAATAAGCAAAGGAAGAGAAAAGATATGTTACTACTAATTACCCATTCTGAGTGCCCTGTTTCTCTAAGAATTCCAGATCCCCCTGAAGCAAAATTTACACCCTTCAGAATGTTCTTCTTGAAGCTGTATTGATTTTTCTCCAAAGTCAAAAATGGTGGTGGACTCTGCTTATAACCGAATTGCCTCGCTAGTTTCCACAAATCAAAAACAAATATTAATTCAATAAAAAATATATAAACGTGCAATTCCATAAAAAGTTATTACTAATTCTTAAAATGTAATTTACCAATTTGGTCAGCAGTGTTAAAGCCATTACTAAACCTTCCTGTGGGAAATGAAGGATAAAAATCAATGCCATTGTAGGGGAAGTTGGCCTGTGCTTTAGAATCAAGAAAATTGTTAGTTCCAACATCAAAAGTCGAGTCTCCAAATATGAATAATGTTGGCGCATAAGTAGTCCCATGAGCTAAGTGCATGACCAGAGAAAAGAGAACAAAGAAAAACACCAAAGCATAACTATTGCTGGCAAAGAATGCCATTTCTACGTGCCTTACACACCCTTGTGAGAATATCGCACGAGTAATTAGTTTCTAATCTCTGGTGGTACCAAATGCAGAAATCGTTGCGTTTATATAAAGTGGTACACGTCAAAAATAACCAAAAGGGCAAGGTTAAAATTATTGGTCATTGTCTCAAATAAATATTATAGGATTAATATAGAAACAAAGACATCGACATGGCCGACCATTGACTACCCTTGGTATAATCAGTAGGAACCATTCAAAGCATAGTCCTCAGAATATATTAATGCAATTTTCGTACGGCTATATATACCTATTTGTTTGTTTATTAATATTACGATTATTTGTTAAAAAGTATAGTCAAAATAATGTTTCGAAATTGATTTATTTATGGGTAAAAGTTAGATGCAATTCTCTCTATATACATACATATACATGTATATACATGTATATATATATTTTGGTGGTTTATTAATCAAAATTAGAGTTTATCTTAATAATTTGCATAGTAAAAATTTACATGAAAGATTAAGAATATCAAGATGAAAGACAAATTCTAATTGGAAAACAGTATCAAAAATACTTTTTTGATACATTTGTGCGTTTTTTTGGTACATCTATGAAAAATACTCTTAATTAAGGAACTGTTTGAATGTTTTTGTCCTTCATTTATTGGATATTGCTAACCTCATGACATTAATTAGTTAAAAAATTAAAAGAAAAAAAATATTTAATACGAAGATTATAGGAAAACATAAAAAATTGAGTAACATAATTTTACACTTTTAAATAAAAAATATTTATTTTTTAGTTTCTTAATAATATCCCAAAAATATTAATTAGCATTAGCCTTATTTATTTGATGCGGGTAACCATTTAAAAGCAAAAGTTAATTAAGCGGCGACAAGGGTCTAATGCCAAAATTTGGTAATACTAACAATTTTACCAACGAGAATTTATGACGTAACTCACTGCCTCTGCCTGGTTTTATTGGAGGTGGAGAAATTATGGCGTATATGAATTGCTTTTGAATATGAAACATGGTTGTTTTCTTGCCAATGCTTTCTTTTGCTTTAACAGCATTGGTATCATCGTGTCTAATTTTCCAATAACCACATTACTTTAAATTCACCTATTTTGGTCCCACCAAGGTTTTAACTAGATCCATCAGTTTCAAACAACCTTTCGATTTTTAAGCTTCTAATAATAAGAGAATAAATTATATTATACTACTTTTGACTTTATCATTTTATCATGTCTCAAAACTTATTAAATACTTACATAGAGATATATACAATCGCTCATCAATAATATTTTCACGATAATTAAATTTAAATTAAGATTCTTATAAAATATGAATATATTTTTACCAACTGAATCAACTTTTATTAGCATTAAAATGCTATATATACTTTACTATCTTGGTTTATTTATATGATATTAAATTTCAAACTTATTTAAATATTATACTTGATCCCTCTTATATCAACTTAGTAACAAAAATTTTAACAGTATGTTAACAGCGATATTTTATTTAACAAAGTAAAATTATGTTAGTATTATAAAGTATCAAATACTTTACACCCTTTCTTTTTTTTACCTGTTTTAATTTGTCTAACGAAGCAGGGATTCTTTTCCTATTAACATTTTAAAAACTCATTATGTAGTAAACAAATTATACAGTAATGTCATCCATAAAAAATTATATCTAGAATAGGTTTAAAATAAATCATGCATGGAGTATCCAACACATTTTGAGGAAATAAAAACATAAACAAGTACAGAGTATGGAATGAAATTATCTTTATTTACCAATTATCTACTTAAATATTAATTTAAGGTAGTTAGTTTATGATACGAAGGAAGTGAGTTGGATGAGGAGTATCACGTCACGTGTAATCAAAAGATGCATATTGATTTGAAAATAAAAATACATGAATTTCTTGAGTGCACTAGGCTTAGTCCCTCAAGTAAATGTTCAGGGGTTTGAATATCGACGGGTATGTATGGAGAATTTTTTTTGGGAAACTGCATAAAATATAGTTTATCCATTGTTGAAGTATACAAAATTAAAAAGAACAATAAAAGGTAATAAAAATGATATCTAATTTTGTCTTAAATTTTGGTTGAATAAAATAATCGATTTTATATCTCTTAGTTTTTTAATTTTCTCCTTGGTTAAATAAATATATTGACTTTTAAAAATAAATTATTTGTTAGTATTTATATATTTACATGATACACATTTTTTATTTTTCTTATGAAAAACTAATTTAATTTTCATATGTGTATTTATTTTCAATTCAGTTTTGTTGTTGTTTATCACTGTTATAATATTATACTATAATATTATATGTTAGAATTTTAACTTAATAAAATATAATAAATAAATCAATAGTGATTTCAAATATAAAATTT
>PYAF01002124.1:438776-452595 GCA_007407185.1 Glycine tomentella
CACTATAAATAATTATTATTACTATAAACAAATGTTATTTATTATCAATACTAATAATTTATATGTAGCAATACTTAATTAAAAATTTAAAAAGATTTTCAAGGACTAAAATGAAAGTATATATTTAAATTTATGAACCAAAATGACATTACATAGTTAAGTGTTTCCAAGAAAAAAAATATAATATATTTATATATCATTTTTCTAATATAATAATATAAATTATATTTAAAGAATTAATAATTAAAAAAGGAATTATTGTAAACTTCATTTTCATTTTACTTGTGTTGTACATTGTAGACCAAACACAATACATGATAAAATATTATTTTGTAACTTAAGTATTTGTTCTATATTATTCTTCTGTTGTGATGTGTTTTATTATGTACGAAACACATCCTTAGAGTAACTAAAATTATAAAAGGATGTGAAGATATGAATTTAATATAAATACATATCATAAATTATTGTGTATGATAAAATTATTTACTTTCTTAATAGTTACTTTATAATTATGTTATTTTCTAATTGAATGATATAAAAGTAATTATAGTAATAATGCATGGAAATTAGACACGTAAAGATTTTTTTTGAATTTCACATGAAGATATATCATAATCTTTCAATTTTTTTTGGAATGCTCATTGTAGGTTGTATGCGGATTGAATTGAAACAATTTTCAAAAGAAAAATCATCCGATTTAATCATTTTGATTCTGTTAATCTATCATCCAATTGATTTAGTCTAAAATTTTAATCCGATCTATCCAATTTAAAGTGATTTCAATTAGATGATTTTTCGATTTTAATCCTACTTTTAATTTTTTAAAAAAATATAAAAACGTAAGATATATGATAAAATAATTTAAAATATCATATATTTTATTTATATATCATTATATAACTAACAATAGAATATTTACGGATTTCAACTCAAATAATTAATATTAGTATTTTTAATTAAATATATTTTTCATAAATAGATAAAAGTCATATGATAATTTTATAAATATATAAGAAATAGAAATAGAAATAGAAATGAGTGATATTTTAAATTTATGAATAAAAGTATATAATTAAATTGATTTCTAAAATCAAATCTGATCCAATAAAAACTTTTTTTTTTCAATTTTTTTGATTTATTTGATTTTCAGTTTATTTGGTTTTTGAATTTGTGGATCAATTTTTTTATCACATTGAATTGGATCGGTTTATAAATACCTTATTATAGTTGCTGGGTGGGCCGAATATTTACATATATAAGCCCAACGTGGTTAAATAAATTTGGGAATGGCAATTGACCCCAACAACATTTGCGAGTGGTCACTAGCATAGTGTGACTAGTACTCGTCGTCTACAGAAAAAGGACGAAGATAGAAGAAGGGAATGCCACCACCACCTCAAATCCATACTTCGTGCAAGAGAAAACAACAATTACAGAAGATGAGATAGGCTGAGGGAGGGACACCACGATACTGACAGAGAGAGAAAAAACGTGGAACAAGGTTAAGTTGGAGAAGGAGGGTGTAATAGAGAAGGGAAAAGTTAGTGGATTTAAAAATTTAGGGGATGCAGGTAGTAAAAATGAAATGCAGAAAGCAAAATCCAATAAGTAAAATTTCTGCCTAGTTTAAATAAGAGTCAAGTTTTGGATCAAATAAAGGAGTCCAAGTTTTTGCTTTCACCCCTCTCCCATGAACTTTTGTACTATTTTAATAAAATATGTTGCAGAAGAGATAAATATCCTTGTTTGTATTTATATTTAAGACTTAATTACACTTTTTATATTCAAATTTTTTATTTTTGAAAAATTTTATTTTCAATATATTAATTTAGTGTATTTTATTCCCAATTTTAAAGAAATTTACGGATTTTATTACCTGTCATTTTTCTCTTAATATAATCACACTTTTTATTTTCAACTTTTGGCAAATTTTATTTTTAACAAATTAATTTGAGGCATTTTATTCTCAACTTTTAAGAAACTAACGGATTTTATCCCTTGTCATTTTACTACTTTTTACTCCCAATTTTTTTATTTTTTGATAAATTTTACACCCAACTTTTTTTATTTTTTCAGCAAATATTATTACCCCTAAACTTATTTTTAGCAAAATTTACCCAAATTTTTGTGTTTGTTAATGAATAAATAGCTGGAGGTGAAATCTGCAAATTTCTTTAAAATTAGAGTAAAATAAGCCAAATTAATTTGTAGGAGGTAAAAAAATGTAATTAAACTTATATTTAAATATTATCTATAATAGCAAAGAGATCTAATTCAATTAATTATAAATGACACATGAATAATTATAAATTTATTGATACATGTGTTTGTTTTCTACCTATAAAATAATATTATCTATAACATATAACTTGAAAACGATACCCTTGATCTAACATTTCGGCTAATCTTTCTCCAAATTTGACAAGTACGTACTACATCATAAATACAAAAGAGGCTTATAAAACTTAAATTATACAACAACAGGCAAGTCAGACCGTGGATAACAAAGCTTGTTCAATTTTTCTGTCTTCAATGTTTGTGTATTGATTGGATACTGAGCCTTGGATAACAAAATCCAAATAGTGTAGAAAACCAAAGTAACAAAATCCAACTTGCTTTAACTCTCTCTTCAATTGATGACTACTCCTGAACCAATAGACTGAAATTCATGGGTGCTACATATTCTTCCCCACCACTATATAGTTTTTGGGCAGCTAAGCTAGAAGCATGCTCAGTAGGATGGTACTGGTCCCAGAACAAGAATTGGCTGCGATTTTCGCATACTTGGGCATCGGGTTCACAGGGTACTCCATCAATAGCCGTTTCATTTCCGCAGCAAGCTGATGTCACATTACTCAAATCTTCATAATCATACAAAACAACAAATGAAAAAACCATTTTAGCAATGAGATACTTTTACTTAGGAAATAAAACTGCTATTTGTCATGAAATTTATTTTTTTATGGATAAAAAGTTTAGGTGGATTGAATTCTGAACACTGTTAAGGTCAGAATATACTTTAAGACTCAGAGTATTTATAAAAATACTTACATATTACCTACAAATAAGATTCTCATATCGACAAGGAAAATCAAACTCACATTCTTTTAGAAAATGAATTTATTTTTTATCAAATGGACCAACCTTTATTGATATTTAGCATGAGATATATATACTTATATACAAACTTCATATATAATATTTTTTTCTCTATTTATGAGATTATATTTTTATTTTTATTTTTCTTTTTTCTTTTTAGGTGTAAATTAGATCCATAAATTATTTTTTGCTAAAAGAAACAGGACAGGTAATGTGTGAAACCACAATTTTTTTTTTCACGGATCAGTAAAGAAACTTACGAAGTGAGTCAGGATTATTTATCATGTCATAGGTAATAAGATATGAATTCCCAAGCGAGTACTTCATGTCTGGGAACTCTGAGCTCAAATTTTCCAACATATAACCAATTTCTATGTGAAAGATTTCAGCAAGAGTATTAATGTCGTTCACACAGTGACCAGTTCCATTGGTGACAATTGGGACACAACCTACAGGAGGAACACTTAATATCCCAATTTTTCTGGCTCCAAGGTTGAGTAGATTCTGTGGTGTAGCAATAAACGTTGAAGGAAATTAAATAAAGATTGCTTCTTACATAATATCAATTAAAAGTAATAATTATATACTGATGTTATAAAATTATTTTATATTATAATTCATTAATATAATTTTTGAGGTAATTATTATAAAAATTAATTAACTTAACATAAATAATAAGTTATAATTAAATGATAATGTAAAACTATTTTATAATATTAATAAATAATTTTTTTCTCATCAATTAATTACTATTCAGCAGAAAAGGGAAATGCTAGAGGACGTACCTTGAGATGGGTATGGTAAGTAGTGCTTAGCTCGTTGAAGAATTCCTGAACTTCATGTGTGATATTAGAGTTGGGATTCTTACTTACATTATACAAAAGGAAATCAAATATGTCATTGCTTCCCGCACTTATAAGGAAGAGAGATTTATTAATTGTAGTCTCGACAGTGTTGTTTAAATATTGTGAGATGTTGTCGTGAACGGTTGCAAACTGTTGGATCTGGTCTGTCATCGATACTACATCGATCTGTTTTGACAAAATATTTTAGTTTGATTTTGTCCCAAAAAAAATAAATTAGGTTATTATCTGGTAAGTTAGTTTAGTCGTTGATTAGAAAGTTAAAGATTGATATTTCAAGCCATGATGATTTATTATTGATTATTGATGTGATCAGTGTTTGGTACTCTCTCTGACTCTAACACACTACTTTATTTAATTAGTTAAAATTTATCAAAAATCATAAAATTTTAAAAGAATCATGAAATTAAAATATGATATAAGAATGATAAATTTTTGACATTTTCAATAAATTTAACCAATAAAAATATGCATAAGAAAAGTATATCCCTAACATTTATCACTTACCCCAATAATTTTTTTATCATAAATATTAACAAAACAGAAATATCATATACTATAATATATATATATATATATATATATATATATATATATTGTGATCAAATGTGATAATATATATCATGCTATGATAATAAAAGAGGTTCCAAAGACTAGTGAGGAGTTCAGTAAAAAAAAGACTAGTGAGTAGTGTGGATCCTCTCATGTACTCATACTTCTGGTCTCTCCAGCAGGAAAAACAAGGGAGGAGACAAAAAATAGAAGAGAGAGAGTTGAAAGTTGAAATAAAAAAATAGAAAGGAGGAGAAAGATAGAGAGACAGGAGAAGGTTGAAGAGAGATGTTGCTGGAGAGGATCCGAATCCGACAAGTGAGTAGGTAATAAACGATAATTCAAGTTTAAAATATTTATCTTGGAATAAAGAATTGAAGGGAGCAAATCTACTTAAAGAATATCTTTACTTTTTTTGGTACAAAAAAAATATCCTTACTTAATTCTTGTTAAAATAACTAATTTTTGTCAACAATCCATGAGGTAGAGGTGGCAAAAGGAGAAAGGGAGAGCTTACAAATTGTTTTTTTCCTGTTCCTTCTATAATCCCTGATCCCCCTGAAGCAAAATTAACGCCTTTAAGAATCGAGCTGTTGAAATTTTCTGTATCATTGTTGACTAGATACAAATATGCAGGTGGGCTCTCGTTTAATCCTAGTAATCTCACTGATTAGCAAAACAAACATAATTAGTAACAGTATGGTTGAACTTATTTTATTTTTAAGTAAAAAAATAAACAAATATTTTTATGAACTAATGTATTCCCAAACAATTAAATGTTAAGTTGAACTAAATAAATTTTAATAAAAAAATCTAATTCAGTTAATTGAACAAGATATGTGAATTGATGGAAATTTCTAATACATGTCTTTGATTTCTACGAATAAAAACACCTCCAACCATAGAGTGATAATTTTAGACTTAATGGGTTAGTGATAACCAATTTGATCAGCAGTGTTATAGCCATTGCTAAACCTCCCAGTTGGCTTTGAGTTAGGAAAATCAATCCCATAAAATTTCTTATCTGCCCTGGCTTTTGAATCAATCAAAAAATTGTTGGTGCCAACATCAAAAATGGAGTCCCCAAAAATGTAAATTGCTGGCACTGCTGTTTCAGTGTCCACATTCAAACTCGAGCCAACCAGAGCAACAAATATGGCCACAAAGAGAATTAACACACCCATATAGAATAAAAGGCTAATAACTGGGTATGAAGTAGTTGAGTGTAGGTTAATGAATGGTTTGGTCACTCGCTGCCACTATATAACAAGAGCAGTACTATATGGACAAAATATATGAGTCCAGTGACCATAGGCTTTAATTAAATTAATTTTCTTTCAACTGCCAGTTGTCTAAAGATCTATTCGTTTATGGCACAAAATGATGTTTTTGTATGTTTAAAAAATTAGGAGCATTGGCGGTGAATTCTAGTGTTGAATTAAACCAGGCGCTGCAAACGCAAGCTCCTGACAAAATCAAGCGAATTAAGCAACAAAAATATTTCCTTGTACAAAAAAGGGTCACTTTCATTTGAGATTCTTCATTGTTGCCTTCATACATTCCTGCCGTACTTTAAGTATTAATTCCACGATCACCCACCTCCTCAATTACACGTTTCCAAATTAAAATAGCCTAGATTTTTTCTAATGATCACGTATTACATCGGAGATTGCGAACTTGGAGGACCAGACATGAATACCCTTCTCACATATAGAGACAACTAATGCTTATATAGGTTAATGTTTTTCTAAGAAGAAGGTTAGGCGATATTGTTCTTTACACTTTTTTTTAATCTTGTTAATCAATACTATAACTAAAGAATTAAAAGAGGAAAGTTTATATTGAAAATTACGTGGGAGTTCATTTAAACACTACAGGAAAGCTTATTTTTCCGGATGTCAATAAAATACTTTCATCTTTTACTTCCTTAATCTAACATTTGTCTTCTTTTTATTGCATTTTCTATGATGGATTAAAATTACTAATTTTTGATAGAATTTGCTTTTCATTTAGGTTTAGGTTGCATTTGTTTTTTTAAAGAGACAAATTTTATATTTTTTTTGTGGGATCCATTTTACACTCTACTTTAATTAAAAAAATTTCTTCTATTTTCATCTTCTAAACCAAACACACCTTTAATGATTTTCTATCATGATTTATACAAAAATTGTTGATTTTAGTAAACTTCTATCAATCATATAAAGAGTGTTTAGAAAGATAATGTATCAACGGCATTCTTCTTTTTATTACAGATATATTATTTATATTAATATTTTTTTCTGGAGCACAAGTCTTTTACAAGAGGCAATTATGTTGAGCAGTATAAAATTATTATAAGTGATAAAATCATTTCTTTACAATTTAATATATCACCAATAAGGAGTGCACAAGTGCAAAGAAACTTGGGTCCTTAAAGCATGTATCAAGGGTTCATTCTCTAATTATGTGAATAGAGGAACAAATGTGAGAAGAAGAGTTTTCTCTTATTTGGTACTTTACTTTCTTGAAAAAACTAGTCTCAGGACTTCTTGGCGTAAGAATACCTTACTTTCAAAAGGAATAGAAAAACTAATTAAATTAGGAATATTTGGTGTTAGTTAATTGATGCATACTATACATCACTTATTTTATTCTTTCTACAACATTATTTCTTTTATACTTTTTCATTACATCAATAATTTTATTCTAAACTTCTTTCTTTCATTTTTCATTTCTTTTTTAATAAAAAAAAATGTACAAATGCATTGTACCAGTATACAATTTTCTCTTTTAAGTATAATATGGCAGTTACAAAAGCTGAAATAGATCTCATTTGTTAATTGAATGGTCACTTTGGGGGTTCCTTGTGTTTGTTCTTATTATGTATTTTTTTTTGTGTGTGTGATATGATTATTATCTTAACATATGCTGCAAAACATAAACTTCCTTATTTTATATGTAAGTTTCACCCACGTCTACATTAATCCTAATTATCTCACCAAAAAAAACATTAATCCGAATTGAAAATAGAAAATGTTTAGTTGTACAACTTTCTTGTTATACGTGTCTTTATTAATTATTAGAAATGTGTGCATGTGTAAACCACAAAAGCAAAATAAAAATATACAACAAAAAGAAGGAAAAATAAAATTAAGCAATAAAAAATTACTCTTTCAGTTTTTTTTATATAAAACTCAATGAACTAGTTTAATTAAGATATAAATTATTTAATATAACTAGTAATATTAAATTTATCTTAAATTTATATAATTTTCCTAAATCACACTTAACACGAATGAAACATATTTTTATTAGATTTAATTCTTTTAATCTATTTCATCAATAATATATTTATTTTTATAATTTTTATTGAACTACCATACATGTGAAAAGTAAAAGTAAGTTCTTAAAACATCTTTATACAACACAAAGTTAAACTACCAAAAAGTCTAAAATATTAATCCATCTATTCCAAAATAAGTGCCGTTTTAACTTGTTTTCTTCATACAAAGAAAAATGTCAAAGGAGTCTAATGCAAAAAGGTGTGTGAATTATTGTAAACTTCCTAACACTATATTCATATGATATCTAATCATATAGATCATATAGATGGTTGGTATCTAAGATAAGCAAATTTATGATACCGGTGTATATTCAATTCATACAGATAAAAAATACAAAGAAAAATTAATAAATAGATGAAATATAGTAATATTAGACTATTAGTATGACATTGAAAAACTAAAATGATACTTATTAGTGATATTAGTAAAAAAAATTATTAATATTATATTAAAAAACAAACATGACATTTATTTTGAGATGTTTCTTTTAAATATGACATTTATTTTTTAGTAGAGAGTAACATTCATCTTATTATTTATAAAATTCACAAAAATGACTCATAATTAATAATTTTGTGAAAAATAATTAATGTAAGTGAAATTTTAGATCGAGTCTTGTAAAATCTTCTAAACTTTTAATTTTAGTCTTATAAAAAGTAGTATAAAGGAGTACTAAAACTTATTTGTGTCTACATTTTTATGATTTATAAATTTACATGCTACAAACCATTTTGGTTTCCCATGGTATGCACTACGAGCGGTTTGCTAATAATAAGCCATTTCAAAATCTCAAAATTCCAATATCAAAACAACCAATGTATCGCTCAAAGTCTCAAACAGTTATACAGTACTTAAAGAGCATGCAAATCAGGAGACCTCTCAAGTCTCTTATGACGGCAGAGAGGGGGCCACAATTCAACGAGCAACTACTGTATATACTTTTAGTGGATAATTTCTTTTCAAATATGGAGTACCTTCTCAAGAAGTGAAGTTCTTTTACTTGTAAGATGCATTTTGAGAGTCGTACTGATGTGTAGATCATCAATTGTTAAATACACATTGAGCTAGTTGTCACAACAATCAAATTAGTTACACTACAAATTCAGATTATAATAGTTTCCATTACATAATAAGCGCTTAACGGGGACTTGGACATTCATTCAGTAAGTTCAGATTACGATAATTTTCGTTACACTTTTAGAACTTCATGCCCCTATCATGTAGAATATTCAGAATGATGGAATATTATTATTGAGAATCAAGTTGAGGAAAATTAATACTATTCCAGAAACATATATAACATGCTGAGGCAGAACCGTACATACCAAAGTATAGCATCCAATACACTCTTAGTATCTCTATGTAACAAAATATACCATTCTTATATGTATTGTGTACAACTTAATTAAATAGATTCATAAACGGTTGTGTACAATATCTCTCTCCTCTCTCCTTTTCCTGCACATAGCATGGAGCCTTTGGACAATGACCACGTAGTAGTAGTAGATTCATAAACGGTTGGTTGCTAAAGTGGGTTCAGGATTGTGACTTCTTGAATTTTAGTGCATCAAAGCGGGCAGCAAGTTCATCATAATCTGGCAATTTGGGATGCACACGAATGCAGCTATCCTGTTTAACCATAGATGAAGGTACTGGTGGTGGAAGCCGATTAGGGGGCATAGTAACCGGAGGAGGTTCTTCTGCTTCAATTTCTTCATCACAATCTGATTCATCAAACTTAATATCTGAATGTGCGGAAGTTGGATGGTAGCTGTGCCTCCTATAATCATTTCCATCATATTGGTCAGGCAATGTATCCTCACTGTTCAAATGATCAGATCTTGGTACGCTCTTTGACCTGTACATTTTCTCTTCAGTTGTAGATTTTGGAGTCATGTTCTGGTCACATTTTG
The DNA here is from genome assembly GCA_007407185.1 of Glycine tomentella. Taxonomy (NCBI): domain Eukaryota; kingdom Viridiplantae; phylum Streptophyta; class Magnoliopsida; order Fabales; family Fabaceae; genus Glycine; species Glycine tomentella. Next base: position 448,530 of record PYAF01002124.1, read on the forward strand.
CAGGATTATTTGATTGGAAGGACCCAGAGTTGACTCCTGAGTTATACAACTTATCATTGTAAGCATATGGTTGAGGAGCTTCAATAGACTCCTTCATAGCCATATAAGCAGCAACTTCAGCAGCAGCAATTGCTTTCTTAGCTGCTTCAGCTGCTGCTTCAGCAGCAGACTTGGAATCCTCGTAATGCACAGCCTCAGTTTTTCCACCACCTGATAATCTGATGAATCACAAAATTCCATTAGAGAAATAAGATGACAATATAATGCACACATCTAATAGGGTAGAATCTATAAATAAATGGATCACCTAGTAGCTGGCTGATTTGATTCAACTGACACATTTGTAGAAGGTTTCACTGGTAGGCTGCTGGCGCTGAAAAAAGCACGTGGCCCTACCTGACAAGAGAGAAAGAGCCAAATCATCAATGAAAACTTGAGACAAAGCATAAGAAAGCAAGGTAGACCAAGACACAAAACGTACTATTAGCTCTTCTGGAGGCTTGAGAAGTTCTGTCTCACTTTCTGTAGTATCCCAATCAATTTGATGTTCCTTAGCTATTTCCTTCAACACTTTCAATTTTACTTCACCGGGTGGTGTTCGTACTGAGAGCTTTTCGATCAACTAAAATTCACTCCCATTCACAACACTAGTATGAATTCTTTTTGTGGATTAATAGAAATTAAGTAGTTTACTGACAAGCAAGCATCAAAATCCAAAAAATACAAGAAAAATGGCAGTCAGAAAAAGGCTTACCTGGCGATTTACACCGCAGCTAGGTCTAAGATCAACAGCTGCAGATACAAAATCTTTCCCATATTTCTTCTCAAAGATATTCTTAAGTGCCACAAGTTCTGGTATTTCAGAGCACCTAGGGGCTGCAAATATTAAGCTAGCAATTCCTTCTTTCAAATCTGCTGGACATTCCCTGAAACAAGTAGGATTAGCATCAGAATTTTGAAAACTGTCACTTTTATAATAAGATAATGAGTTCCAAAACACTTTACCTTTGCTTTGAAATGATTGCGAGCCTGGCCACAACTAATTCACAGAAGAGTTCAATGAACTCATTTGCAGCCAAAACATTTTGCTCTCTCATGACATGTTCAACCTACAAAGCCACAAAAATATTTTTATAAAAATCACAAAATAGTCATCTCAATTATCAAATAAAAATGGCATTTGATAAGTCATCATACCACCTCTCTTAAGGTAACTTTCAAATGTCATACCTACTAAAAAAGTGAGCATTTCTCATAGCCATCAATCCCAATTAAAGTATATTGTTGGACCTAACTCCCATGAAAGCTTACATTAGATACAATTTCATCCTAAATTCTCTTTCTTTATAACATTAAAAGACATCATTTAAGGATAATTATTGGTAAACACTAAATACTAGAAAATTACATGTGGCCTCTTCTTTACTATTAGTTTGATATATTTAGTTAGAAAAGGATATCATGATGGAAAAGTTTATTGAGAAGTAGGAATTCTGATTTAATAAATGGCTTGGCACACTTCAACATAGAAAATGTTCTTGAGACGTCTGAAGCCTCAAGACATGAGATGACACAGTAGTCACAAATGGGAAAGTCATCTCGTGATGCTTAGATATTGTGACGATCAATAGATACTATAAACCGACCTACATCATAATACTCTTTAAAAGAATTGTACTGAAATAAAAGCTAAATCCTCTTGTTACAAATTCTAACCCTTTTTCAGTATCCCCTGAAGTGACTAAAGAGACCGGCATCTATAACCTTTAGCATTTGAAACCAACTATATACTGATACAAGTCAAAGTTGACAATTAATGCCTTATGTCTTTTGACTAGAACATCCCAATTAGTTCTCGTGAACCTTTGCTCTTTCTTCATAACACGAAAAGTTGTCATTCAAGAATAATCTTGGGAAAGAATTAGAAAAATAAATGAGACCTCATCTTGTTAATTGTTATAGATAACACCATTAGTAAGTTACAATTAGTTAATTAGCTTTATGCAGATATTGCGAGGTGTTGACTCTCAAAGTTCTGCAATGTTTTATATGTGCAATGTGCAATTTACCCCTAATTTTAGCAAGATTCTACCAACTAGTATCAAAGCTCCAGCCTTGAAAGATTCAGGCTTCAGAGAGAATGAAGAAGAAGCATATTCTTGACATCATTGGGTTCTTAGATGCAAGAAAACAGAACCAACAAAAAGAAACAGATGCAGAATAAAATGGAAGGGTCCAAGAAGAAAAGCAAGAACAATTAGGTTAAAAAGGAATCCATATTTTTGTATTTTTGTTATTAGTATTACCCTGATACGAGCAGTGGCGTCTTGACCAGACTGGAGAAGAAGGGCAATGTCGCGTCGCATCTGCCTCACGACCACCTCTCTCTTGTTCCGCAGCAGTTTGATCCTCGCCACCGCCATCTTCGCTGCCGTTTTGCTGCAACAACCACACATACAGTCGTTTTGTTTATTTGTGCGTCGTTTAATGAGAGAGAGAGAGAGAGAGAGAGAGAGTTCAAGGTGCAGTGAAGTACCATTTGGAGGAGTTGAAGCCGAGGCGGAGGAGCGAGAGCGTGAGCTTGATGAGCCTCTTGGTGCGTGAAGAGGCGGCGCTTGCGACCGTCATGGCGGAGTGGCGGTGGCGGAGAGTAATGGCTCGTGCTCCGGCTTGGGGTTTAAGGAGAAAAAGAGAAGACAAGAGAAGAAGAGTAACGGTCTTCTAAAAAGGAAAGAAAATGAAAAAGGGAATTATTTTTGTGGTTTTTTTGGGTTTGTGGGAAAATGTAGCCGTTATGAGAGGGAACACGTTGAGAATGAAGCTTCTACTTCTACTGGAATCCTATGCAACGAGGCTGTTCCTGTACTGTCGAATATTACAACCATCAAAACGTCACCACGCTGACCTGTATATCACTTGTTTGTTAGATAGATGCCCAAAAATATGTGTAATGTGTAATATTTATACCTTATTTATGAGTATTTATACGTTTGAATCGAAATTAATATTCGTATCCTATTCTCTTTCTCACACTGAAATTATTTCATAAAATAATAAAATATAAAGCATTCATTAAAAGCATAATAATATAGTAACTTGTAACCTAATTAAAAATATGTAAAACACGTGAATAAATATTAAATACACAATTTTTACATGTTAAAAAGGATTACGTTACTTTGATTTATATTATTTAATTTGGTAAATAATTAATGTTTCATGAGAAATTTCTCTTAAAAATAAACAAGAAAATATTTTATTTCTATTTTTAAAAGAAAACATGTGATTTCCAAAAAATATATAAAATATTAAAAATATTTATAACTAACCATATGATCATTTCCAGGAATCATGATTTTTCTGAAAATCATGTTTTTTTGGCATAAATTTTTTCCCTAGAACAAAATATAGTCTAAAATATTTTTACGGAGCCTGTTTGGATACAAGGCTAGAAGTACTTTTGAGAGCTTCTCTACTGGAAATATAGTGTTTTTTTCAGTAGAGAAGCTCTCAAAAGTACTTCTAGCCTTGTATCCCGATTCTTTTTTATTTGTCTATGAAAAATTATTAAAAAATTATAACCAATCGCTTAATCATTCCTAGCAATTATGATTTCAAGAATTTATGAGTACGGAAAATAATTTTTTTGGCATAAATTTTTTTCCCTCGTACAAAATACAGTCTAAAATATTTTTCCTAAACTTTTACTTCTATGTTCCTTTTTATCGGTTATTTAAAATTATTTATGTAAAAAATCAAGAAATATAATCAACTTCTTGATTCTAATAAAATAATTGTGAAATTCATATTTTATCCATTTTTTAATCACCTCATAATAAATACATATGTAAATTCATTAAAGACTATGAGACAAGATAGGATATTCTTGATAAAAAAATAATTAATATGATCTTAAAGTTTGTAAATGATAAATAAATAGAAACAAAAAATCTTCAAAGATATGCCTATTAAAAAGAATGGGAAGGAGTAACAAACATTTTTAAAACACCTAAACAATACAAGTTCACAAATACTCCATCCAAACTCATAAAATTAATTACTTTTT
>PYAF01002124.1:475193-534236 GCA_007407185.1 Glycine tomentella
AACAATTAAAATGCAAAAAACAAAAATAAATAAAAAAATAAAATAATTTTTTCTTTTAATGTTTATATTCAATACAAAATAAAAATATATATAAAATATTAAATCAAATTTTTATGAATAAATAAAATAAATTACTAAAATTACTAAAATTACTAAAATTATAGATAACGTTTCCTAAATAAAACCTAAAAAAAATATAAAACAAGAGTCGTATAGAATTATACGACTTTAATTAAAAAAATTAATGAAGAAGTCGTATAGGGTTAGACGACTTTCAAAAAAATATAATTGAAGAAGTCGTATCCACTTATACGACTTTTAAAAAAAAATTCTTCAATAATAAAAAATTAAAATATGACTGAAGTCGTAAAATAATATTGACTTATGTAAAATTAATTTTGAAAGTCGTATTATTTATCTCTATTTTGTATTACGACTTTTAAGTCGTAAATTTAAAATTGTAACTATTTAGAAGTCGTAAAAATGTTTACGATTTTAAGGAAAAAAAATAAAAAAAAAATGAAGTCGTAAAATTATTTACGACTTAAATTTTTTAAACCCAACCCCCAATCCGTAATTTCTAAAATAAATTACCCCTTTTACATACAAAAGCCGAAGAAAGAGATAAGGGAAAAAGAAAGGAATGAAGAGATATTGAAACTCTTCTCTTTCAGTGGTTTACCAAATGAAACAACTTTTTTGACTCTTTGTGTTCTCTTGGAATTTGTGTCCTTTTTCTCCTTTGTGTCTAGACCTATCCTTTAGTGTTTTTTCTCCTTCTTTCTCTTTATTCTTTTCCTTTTTATTATTATTTTTTTCATTTTATTATCTTCCTTTCTTTTTTTTCTTTTGTTGTTATTTCTCTTTCCCATTTTATTTTTATTATATTTTCTTTTCTTTTCTATATTTTTTCCTCTTTTATGTTTTCTTTCCCTTTTATTTTTTTAATATATTTTTTCTTTTTTACTACGTTTTCTTTATATTTTTTTCTTTCTCCTTTTATCTTTTTTTAATATTTTTTTTATTTTTTTCCTTTCATTTTTATTAATTTTTTTAGTAGGCGATGACCCACCCTAACCCGTGGTTCTGCCCTTGCCTTCTAACCCTTTGAATTAAATATTGCATGGCCGGCTGAAAAGTGAGCGTTGACTCTTGACGGTCATGGGAATCAGAATAAATTCTGTTAGAGCGTTAATTCAGTGTCTTCTTGTTCTTATATATTTTCTTGAACTGATAATGATTGATGAGCTAAAGCTCTATATTTTCTGTTTTCCCCATATGCTTTATTTTCTGAGTTTCAGTTGAATGACAATGATGCAGTATTGTATAATGTCTTATTATTTTTTCTTATACAGCCATGAATCGTGTCTAAACTAATATTATAATAAGACACATCATTTTTCTCTATCACAAGACCTGTGACGTCTGAGGATCATCCATCCACACATACTTTAAATTAAAATCACATGGCATCATTTCGAAGGGTCAGGTCCTTAACCATCAAAGATTGGTCCAATTGATAAAAATATATCATACTTTATCTTACAAAGACATGGGCTCTAATCAAGTTGTCAATGTGAGAACCTTAATAATGAACGATCTCTTTAACTACCTTTATCAATGTTTAGTGAGTCTTGAAACATATTTTAACCCTCGTGAACTCTCAGATCCAACTCACTTAAACTTTACCATAAAGAAAGGGTCAAGCCTTTTAATAATTTTCTCTACAAATTCTACCCTCACAAAAGCATTGGTTTTAATTAAGCCATGCTTAATTAAAACCAACTCCATTATACCTATCTGAACTCTTTTAAAAAATGATAAAGACCAGCACAAAATTTTACAATTTATGTCTCATTGATAAAAAAAAAATTGATCAATTTTTACCAGCATTGCTAGTAGTTATGGGTATAGGGTTCAAAAGATCCAAAATGCACATGCAGTGGCAGTGCAATAAATGGAAGAATGCTTGCTTGCAAGCCTCTCCAGATGCATTGCAGGGCCAACTTGCCTAGCCAGACTTCTCTCAATTGGCTATGAGCAGGCAGCATCTGATGCTTAATTTGAAGCACATGCAAAATGACAATGTTGTTTCCTTTACAAATTCAACAGCACCATGTCTTCTGTAAAACAACAGGCTTATCACAATTCACAACAGTCCATCACAAGTTGCATAACAGTAAATTGATTTTTGGTTTGCATTTAACTCAAATGGTTATGGCAGGTGAAGTTTTGGACATGACATCTTGTCATAAGCTAGCTACCAAATGAAACCCGCCACCTTTGTTTGGGCACATTAATTAATTAAGAAGTTTGCATATACGGACAATTATACAGTGAACCCTTAACTAACAAAAGAAAATTATTATTTCAGTCCCTTAAAACATACATGTCTTGTTTTGTCGATTTAAATTTTCAATTCTAATTTTAACAGTTGACTGTTTTAAATATCTTACATCTTATTCTTCATTAAACTAAGTAAGTTCACTTCTTAGGATCTAATTAAAGATACCAGACTTGAGTCCCACATTCTAGAGTGAGGTTTACAATAGGCTTTGGACTCTCCAATTAAAATAACTATTTTTGTAGTGGGATTTTTCTTAGGTTCTTCTCATGAGTCATAAGTCCTGTTTAATTTCAGTAGATGTTATACCAAAAGCAAACTAAATAAGAAGAGGTGTTCACATTTAATAGTTTATGATAATATCTCAAATAAGATTTTCTCTTAAGAAAGATACCTATATATAGAGAAAAAAGAAGGAATCAAATAGCAATTCTCTAGTTAAAATAATTAGTAAGGTAATACAATATAGGGGATGTTGGCAAATATTTTATTTGAACATCCCAAGTGCAACGTGTAAATTTATTTATCATAAGTTTTTAGCCTTTGTTCTGCGGTCTATAGGAAAATATGTTTTCTAGGTACATTGCTCTTGAAACGAAATGTTGTTTAAGGTGCGGATGCATGCAGAAAAAAAAAACACAACAGACAAGAAGAATCACCTTCTCAGTCGTACAAGTAACATGTGATTCCTATTCTGCTCCCCTTATTCTTTAATAAACTCCTGAAGTACCCTTTTCCCTTCTCTACTCCTAACACAAGCCACCAACCCAACACAAGTACCAGAACTTATATGCTGTAATGTTTTCATTATGCTAACAAATCAATTCCCAAGGTAGAAGAAACATCACTGTTGATTGCCCCCGTTGTCTCCTAATATCACTAAATACACTGCCACCACAACACCTCATGCTTTCCATTATTCAGTCACTTAAATGAATAAATCATAAACTATAGCAATTTGAATGAACCTTGCCCATATGTCCCCCAATAACAACATCTTAATGCTAGCCTAGATTCCAAGTTTATGAAGGAAACTTTTGGCTATAACTCAGCATTGTTTGCGCTAGCTAGGATTATTTAAATCCACCCCACTTATAGACACAAAGTGCAAAACTAATTCAAATAGAAAACAGCTTCAATTATACACATGACCATTTATAGATAAGTTATACTATTGAATTATGGTTGAGAAGATGGGATTATTATTGAATTGATTCATCACAAAGGGGGAAGCAGGGGAACATACACCAGCAATGTCTAGTGTCCTTTGTTTGTGTACTTCCACTAATTTCTCAAACCTCAAAGCACTTCATCTTACATCCATGGAATAAATTAAATCACTCTAGTTACGGAATTGTTGGCCTAAACTATTACAAAGCAATCGGAAAGGTAGGGAGACCCACATTGTTGTCATATGCATGCACATATACTACAAAAATAGTTGGCTTTGCACACTTATAATTCCAAGTTTAGGTTCATGTCTACCATGTTCCTATAAATAGATTGAAGTCATACTAATTCCCAATCAACCATTCTTGTGTTTGGTGCACTAGAACAAAGAAAAAAAAATGGACGCTATTTCTACATTGCCAAGTACTACTACTCATCAACCAGTAAGGTCCATTAGTTTGCCAACAAGAGTGCACCCTTCTTCTCAAAGAGTTGAAGAACTTTTGAACCATCTTAAGCCTCACACATGTTTGGAAGCAGAGACTATTCAAAGCGATTTGGTGGTGCTTGCTGAGTTGTACAACTGCATGGAGGAACTCTTCCATATTCCACAGACCCAACAATCACTTTTGCACTACCAAAATGGGAAACTAGTGGAAGAGGCATTGTCTGGCTCAGTGACACTCCTAGATGCATGTGGCACAGCGAGGGATTTATTGTTGGCTCTAAAAGAACATGTGCAAACTCTTCAATCCGCCGTGCGCAGAAGAAGAGGAGATTCAAGCATCGAAAACAGCATTTGTGAGTATGATGGCTTCAGGAAGAAGGCCAAGAAGGAAATTGCCAAGCAACTAGGGGCAATGAAGAGAATGGAGAACAAAGTTAATACTTGTTCTCTAATGGGTCAATCTCAAGATCAGCATTTGATATTCCTAGCCAGAGTTCTAAGAGAAGCAAGCACCATCACTATCGCTATATTTCGTTCTCTTTTGTTGTTTCTATCAATGCCAGGACTCAGAACAAAAGGGACCTCCATGATCTCAAAGCTAAAGCCAATGAGATTATTTTCTTCAGAGAAAGAGCAGAAGAACATTAATGTTGTGGACCTTAGTGCTATGTGCTCCCTCCTTGGAAGAGGAAAACACAGTGATGCCAAGGTTGAAGTTCAAATTGCTTTAAAAGTGTTAGAGACATTGAATGTTAGCATTGATGGTCTTGAAGGTGGATTAGATTGCATTTTCAGACGTATAGTTCAAAATAGAGTGTCATTTCTTAATATGCTTGCTCATTAGTACAATGATGAGTGAAGCCTAAATCAATACCTTGTAAATGTGAATGAGAGTGTTCATGTAGTCCGCATTTTAAAGGATTTGCTCTCCAAAAATCAATACATGTATGAATATCAAAATGATTCTGAATTATATTGTGTCTTATTAAAATTTCCATATTCTGGTTCCCTTTTTTTCGCATCCTCGGTTTCTTATGAACACTGAATCAAAAGCCCTTCCCTCATATTAGTAATGAACATTTGGCAGATAATTACTTTCTATAGAACTTCAATTCAATATTCTATATGTCTATTTGTTAAAGATAAATAAATAATTTAATTCACAGAATGTTATAACTTCATTATTAATTGATTAAATGAAAAAAAATGTGTCCTTGTCCTTAAACTTTATGTTAAACATAGTTAAGGTAAATCAATCCCATCGTGCAAAGCACGACCATAGAAAAAGAGAGAGAGAGAGAGAGAGAGCACATACAGTAAAAGTAAAAACAACAGGACAGTAAAATAAGAAAAATAAAATGTGATCTGTATGTACAAAAAACAACCGTGTAAGTGTGTGATCGGATCGGATAATGATGAATTTGGTTCATAAATTTTAAAAAACATGGAATATTGTATTTAATGTAGATGACTGGCGTTGATCAATTTTAATCACTATATATAAGTTATTTGAATATAAAAAAAATCATAAAAATTTTCATCTCATCTTTATTAAATTATATTTGACTTAATTCAATTAATATGAGGGTAACATCCACAACATTTGCTTCACATCCAAGACAATGAAATACCCCAGAGTTAGCTATAACCGCCCTATTACATTTGGAGGCATCATAGTACCACTTCATGATTAAGACCATACAAGATAGTGGCCAAAACAATAAGAATGGCATCCTATAAATTAAACACAGATTTCTCATCAGAAAAAGATAGAGTCGTACAACTCAGAAGACAAAATTGAAAAGCTAATAAATTATAGAGACCTCGACCTATGTGCCACTTATTTTAAAAATAATTACCCAAATGTCACACGTGCCAAACTATTTTCCAGACTGTCACGCGGCATAATTCGTTGGGCAGTCCAGCGAAATACGTTGATCGATGTGGCGCGATTCTGATCAATGCGCCAGTACCCCGTCAGAAGCAGACAGGACACGTGGCAGTTGGAAGGTAGTTCGCTAAGCAGCCTAGCGAACTACGTGGCCTAATTCGCTAGGCACAACAGTGAATATGGTGCATGCTTGACACGTGGCAGCGCCCACGTAATTCGCAAGGAAGGCTAGCAAATTATGTGTCCTAGTTCGCTAGTCAGTACAGCAAAATAGGTGTGGAGCAGACACGTGGCAACAGGTGGCTGGTCCCCCTGAATTCGCTACTGAGGCCAGCGAAATAGGTATCCTATTTTGCCACTCAGCCCAGCGAATTACAACCACACCCCCACCTATTTAAGAACACCCCCCATTTGTATGTTGTCTGGCATTATTTTGCATTCATATACTCGCTTAATTTTTTGTGAATCTCTGCAAAATGAGTGGTAGTGGGAATGATTTAATGACCATTGTATATTATAATGGGAGGAGATATGTTGGATCGAATAGTCAAGTGTTCGAAGGAGAAGGCAAAATGTTTCGTATTCCTCCACGATGTAGCTATCATCATTTGTTGAAAATGATATACAAGAAGTTGCGCTTACAACGGGGTCAATCCGTATCTCGACTGAGTGCTAGATGTGCATCTGGCAACTCGGTACAGTGGGTTGGTGTGGATATTGTAGATGACGACGGTGTAACCTTAGTTACAGACGCATGCACATTCGATGGAGAAAACCCCAGATTTATAGAATTGTATGCGGAAGTATATTGTGGTGGATAGTCAAGCAGTCAACAATTTGTTGCAAACATTGGCTCCATTGACCTTAACTTAGAGCCGATGGTGAATTCGAAAGATAGAGATATATCCCCATCACCATAACCACCACCACCAACCCAACCATCCTAGCAAATCGATTCTGAAGATACAGAAATGGTGTTGGCCCACGTATATGAATATATACGTATTTAATAATCCACGATAAATAAAAAATAATACGCTAATAATTTTTTTTATTTACATCAACTGCTACAAAATAATCATTTGTAATAATATTTTAAGTTTAATTTTTTAATTTAAAAAAATTTGAAATATAATTAAATTTAGTTAAATAAATATGTTCAATTATTAAATACGTATATATTCATATTTTCATGTTAATTTGAAACATTATATCAATATTAAAGACTATATAAATAAACAAATCACACGCTAATAAATATTTGTTTATTTACATAAATTTTTACAAAATAATAAATTGTAAAAATACTTTTATGTTTAATTTTTTAATTAAATAAATTTATTTATTTAATTATTTTACTTACATAAATATCTTTAACTATAATGTTTAATTAATTTTTTGTTTTATATATTTCACATAATCAAATTAAAAAAATAATATATATACAATTAGAAATTCAAATAACTACTCCAAATTGAATGTCACTAAATCTAATTAACTATATCTAATAATAAATTATAAAAAAAAATTGTTTAATTTTTCTAATTAAATAAATTTATTTAATTAATTATTTTACTTACATAAATATCTTTAACTATAATGTTTAATTAATTTTTTGTTTTATATATTTCACATAATCAAATTAAAAAAATAATATATATACAATTACAAATTCAAAAAACTACTCCAAATTGAATGTCACTAAATCTAAATAATATTCAAAATTATATTTTTAAAACAAAAAATCCTCAAATAATGAAATAAATAATGTTTATCAACGGTCAATAAAAAATGTCAATCATTAATAACATCCAAACAATGACAAACTCAATTAATCATCTATCCTATAAAATATCAATCTTAATTTCAAACTACTGGTCTTCTAACCTAAAGTTTCAACAACATATCATCTAACCTACTGTTTCAAATCTTATCCTCTAACCTAATGTTTCAAATTTAGAACCTATATATTATATAACAACTAAAATATCTAATAAATATAATGAAATAAAACTAAATAAGCACAACTTACTTGTTATGTTGCACACTGATAGGGGGAGAATCACACAGCAAAAGCAAAGGGAGAATCACACCAAAAGCAAAAGGAGCTTTCAAAAATTTCAAAATTTTGAAAGGGAGGGAGAGAATGGAAGAGGGATAGGTGAATGAGGCGGGTGGGGTATATATGCTGGGCCACGTAGACGTAATTTGCTGGTATGGGTAGCGAATTACGTCCACGTCTGACATGTGGCCGTAACAACTCCTTTTTTTGGGTAACAATGCACCTATTTCACTTGGGGGGTCAGCAAAATAGGTTGCAGCCATGTAGACTGACCGCTGGGCAACCACGTATTTCGCTGGGGGCTGTAGCGAAATATGTGGCCACCAGAATCGTGCCACATCAGTCAACGTATTTTGCTGGACTGTCCAGCGAATTATGCCGTGTGGCAGTCTGGAAAATACTTTGACATGCGTAGCATTTGAGTAATTATTTTTAAAAACGTGACACGCAGGTCGATGTCTCTAAATTATACAAATTAACAACCTCTTCCGTAGTAATATGCAATTGAAGAATAGTCTTTATAGGATACATAGTGAGAAAGTCTTCTTTAATCAATATCGATATTATGATATATTGATTGATTAATATGATTATTCTAGGGGTAACAGAAATATTTAAGTCTAATTAATACATCAAAATATTAATAGGAATAAAAAATATTCTTCCTTCCTTTTTGTTGTAATTTTAAATTAAAAAAGGATATCCTTTTATATATATGCCGATCAAATATATATATATATATATATATATATATATATATATATATATATATATATATATATATATATATATATATATATATATAGCTAATGTACCATGATGAAAGAAGGCTTCTTACTTTGCAAATATATGAGGAATGGTCATTATAACTTGTCTAGTTAACTCTTACATATGCAAGATTATTTCTGGACATTTACGTATATATAACAAACCATTAATTAAACATTTCAGCACAAAAGTAATGAAAATCATAAAACTAAACGAAATCTACATAAGAAGCTCACAACATCATAAGCCTGCTGCCCGAAACAGATTGATTTTTCAGCCTTGCTCAGAAAATTAGCGTCCAACACTGACGAAGCTATTAGTGAAGGGTACTGAATATGAGGAATTGTAAGTGGATTGCGCATGGGTAACTAGAGAAGGAGGGTGAGCGTTATGCATATCAAGCTGAAGCACAGGCAATGGCGTTTCAAGCTGAAGAACTTTTATTACTTGTGCAGCCTTGGGCCTTTCCTTGTCGTTTGGGTTAGTACACCACAACCCCACAACAATCAATCTTGTTATTTCATCCACCTCAAACTCATTGTTCAATCTCTCATCAACAGCACCTAGAACATTCCCTTCCACATACAATTGCCACACCCAATTCACGAGAGGTACATGAAACTCCCCGTCTTGATAAATCCTTCTCCCACATGCAATTTCAAGAGCCACAACCCCAAAACTATAAATGTCTGATTCCTTGCTGGCCCTACCTCCATTGATATATTCTGGAGCAAGGTACCCATAAGTCCCCACTACCCCTGTCCTCTGAGTCCTCAACCTTGGATCCACCAACTTTGCCATCCCAAAATCGCCAAGCTTGGTGCTAAAATCCATGTCCAACAACACATTAGCTGACTTAATATCCCTATGAAGAACACTTTGCTCTGCATCCTCATGAAGATAACGAAGGGCCAAAACCACCCCTAATGCTACCTTGTACCTGTAACGTGAAGAGAGAAGAGAAGAGACAATTAAGAACAATGGTGACAAATGTTTAATTTCAATAGCATAAGCTAATAACTCCATTACAAGAGACAAAATAGAAATACATATACGTACAAAGCAAAATGACTAAGAAGAAAATAACGGTGACCCTATTTGGATAAGCTTTCTTATAAGCACTTAAATAAAAAAGAAGAAGAAAGAAAAATAAAATAAGCTTTTCCCACATGATCAAATTAGGTTATGCATAAGTTAAAATCGATTTTTTAGTTTCCATTGGATTTGCATCTACCAGAAACATGTTGCCAAATACACAGTAAACAACCCTCAAGGGATAATAAACAATAAAATACATACAAGAAAATAAAGCTAAATTAATTAAATTATCTAACGTACCTAATATCCCAGGCCAAAGTTTTTTTCTTCCCAAAGAGATGGGTGTCGAGGCTTCCATTAGGCATGAACTCAAAAACCAACAGAAACTCGCCTTGCTCGTGGCACCACCCGATGAACTGCACCAAGTTTCTGTGTATAAGACGGCTTATGATCCTAACTTCATTGATGAAAACTCTCTCTGAATTTTCAAAGTTGGTGAAAATCCTTTTCACAGCAACAACCCTTCCTAAATCACTCAGAACCCCTTTGTAAACCTGTCCCGAGCTACCTCGTCCAAGCCTTGCATCATCCGCGAACCCTTTGGTAGCTACAACTAGTTCTTTGTAATCAAATCTTCTAGGTAAAGTTGCCCTATCCAAATCAAACTTAACCGCGGTGGCTCCACGTTCACCATTATTATCATTATCTACCATACCCTTTCTCTTTTTCGTGATCATTACCCAAGCTGCAACACTCACGGCCACGACCGCGACCACCAAGACCATTGAACACGTTACCACAACAATGAGCAAACTATTATTGTGTTTTTTCGAAGCAGTGGATGAACTGAACTCCCACGAGTGAATAATGTTCCGTTGGGTATATTGTCCAGTTGCAGAGGAGAAGCCAACATCCACCCACTCGGGTAGAATGTGCATGAGGTCAATCTCGTAAGAAAGTGAAGAATTAGTCGAATTGGAATTGTTAAACGACCAAGACACAAAGAGGGTCTTGCTGGAAGCAGTATAGTTTATCAAAGCGTTACATTTGTTTCCGAGGTTTTTGTTAATGTCAAACTCAGCAACAGCCACGGATTTGAGAGAGTTATCATCTATGCCAACATGCTGAAAGGGAGGGTCAATTGTGCTATTAAATGTGTCAAACTCAACCGCGAAAACGTGGTTATGGGGAATGTATGCATTGGTGGTGGCATTGAAGAGGCCTAAAGTGCCACCGGCCGCGTTCGGAGGAATCCGGTACCCACGAGGGGCTAAGTAGAAGGCGAAACCGTCACCGATGGTGTCGTTGGTGGCTCTGGCAATAGTGAAAGTGAAGCGCGTGGAGAAGTCAGTTACAACACCAGAAGATGAATCCCACAGGTGCAGAGGTTGTTCGTAAAAGGCTCTTCCAACCCGGAAAAGATAGGTCACTATGTTTAGCTCTATGGACCCGTTTTTGTTTACTTTGCCATCACCCTCGTATGCCATGTTTATGGCACCGTGGAAGTTTGTTATGTTGAAACTTAGTGATTCGGCTGTTTTAAAATGGGGAGAAGGAATGGCCAACACGAGAAGAAACATTGTGATCAGCATCTCTGCAGGTAGTGGTAATCTCAGTAGCTGTGAAAGATTATATTTATTTGTTTTGACGGAAAAATTAATAGTGTTGTTTAAATAAGAACTGAGTGATGTTTCACTGATTGGCACTTTTTTGTTTTGTTTTTAATTGGTCTTCTTCGTAGTGTGTAAAGGGTGAAGTTTCTATTGATATTAAGGCATTTTTCTTTCTCAATTTTTTCAACTCTTGGCTGCTAATACTCAATTAAATGATATATAGCGTAATTTAGAAGCAGTTTCACGATTCCTGTAAATAAGAAAAAAAAAAAAAGCAGCAGCTTCACAATGAGATAAGTCAACTAATTTGGTTTTCATGATAAACACGTTATTTATTTTATTTAATTATAATAATTAGGCACATATTATCAACTTGATTGATAAAAACTGGTAATTGGGTCCCCGGCAATAATTAGGTTGGTTTGATAAGTTAATTCTAAAGTTTATGAACCACAATTCAAAATATAGGAATTAATGTAATCATGGCAGCGTGAATCTATTGGCTGTGTGATTGTTTCAATTAACTCATGATCTTATCTGATTAGAATATAATTATTTTTAATAAAAAAATACATATAATTTATAAAAACAAAAGAAAGAAAAGGAATTAATGTAAGCAAGATACTTTCCCGCTAGAACTATAACATATATTTGTTAAGTAAAGATAATTACGTCGACTTCTTTTAAGGTTTTTTAGAGATATTTTAGTTGTTGTTAGTATATATATATATATATATATATATATATATATATATATATATATATATTGGTAGAGCAGAAACTTTATTGAGAGGGACCGAACATAAAAAAAATTATATCATAAATAAAAGTATTCCGAAGACAATATTACATAAATTAAAATCAATTCACTTGACTCTTACTTTATGTGTTTTATTGTTAAAATTATCTATAATTGAATCCGAGCTAAAACTCAAAATAATTTCTTTTTCAATGTATGTAATAAAAGAATCATCAAGAAATTGATCATCCATTCTATTTCGAAGTTTGGTCTTGATTATCTTCATAACTAAGAAAGATCTTTCAGTAGTTGCTATAGAAATTGGAAGAGTGTGGCCTGTTTGGATACGAGACTAGAAGTACTTTTGAGAGCTTCTCTACTGGAAATATAGTGTTTTTTTCAGTAGAGAAGCTCTCAAAAGTACTTCTAGCCTTGTATCCAAACAGGCCTTAAGTCTAATCACTCTATGAATAAGAGGGTAAATGATGAATTTTTCAGTTCTTGCTAGCCCTTGATATAATTCAGATGTAGTTGATAAATTAATCAAATCTGGATGTTTAGGAATGTCAAGATCAAAATGTTGTAACTCCATCTTCAAATGCAATTTTTCCTATTCTGTGAAATCTCTAGAATAAAATTCATCAACAAGTTTGCAAATATCATCACTTTTAAATGACTTGTACTTGTTTCTTGGATCTAAAGTCATGCTCAAAGCAAGTAATTCAACAGTATTATCATTGAACCTGCTATTTAATTCTTGTAATTTATAATTAATTGTAGCACAAAAGATATTTATCCTATAAAACTTTTTAGTAGAAAAATCACCTTGTTCATTTCAAGCATGACCTCTCCTTCCAACATATTTTGCACTCATATATGGAATGTCAATGTCATGTTTTATGCAAAATTCTTGAACATGAACCAAGAAAACATCCCAACCTGTCTCTCTTAATTTCTGACGTAACTCTTTTATAGTTGAAACCAAATGTAAAACATTTTAAATATCTTACTTTCATTGCAAAGCTTGACAAAGGACTTCAGTAATACTCATAATTTCCTTCATAAGGTGCAATATGATGACAACATCAAAGGATGTCAATGATGAGTATGCATTATTTGCATCTCCACGATGTGATGTTGTCTTTCCTTCATTAGAAATATTTTCAAGAACTTTACATACGACTTTAAACATTTTAAACAAACTACATATTGAATTGTAATGAGAACCGAAACAGTATTTTTTTTTTTATTTCGTTTCAGTTTTAACAAAAACGGGTTCAACCCAACATGGTAGAGGGTGCATGTGTAAAAACAAGGGGCACAAATACCCGTTTATTTTATTTTATAAGAATAACAACAGAAAAAAAAGAGAAAAAGAGGGAAAAAGAAAGGAATGAGAAAATACCTGAAACTCTTCTTTTTCACTAATCTACCAAATGAAACAACTTTTTTTACTCCTTTTATTCTCTTCAAGATTTGTGTTTCCTTTTTCTCCTTTGTGTTCATACTTCTCTCTTTTATAATGTTCTTTTTCTCTCTTCCTCTTTATTATTTTTCTTTTTATTATTATTATTTTTTCCATTTTATCATCTTCATTTCCTTTTTTCTTCTTTTTCTTTTTCTGTTATCTCTTTTTTTCATTTTATTTTTATTACATTTTCTTTTCTTTTTTATATATTTTTTTCCCTCTTTTATGTTTTCCGCCTCTCTCTCTCTATATATATAAAGTTTGCCTGAAAAATTTACAGATGTTGATAAAAAAATAGCAGTTGATTTGATTTGATTAAATTTAACATTAATGAAATATTAATCAACTCACATTATTAGTAATAATAACCAAATTTGATTTACGATGTCATCTCTCTAGCTAGGCCTGGTCATGCCTTCTTGTGTGGGAAAGTATTGCTACCACTGGTGTCTTGTCTACTGGTTACTCGTTTAATGGTATGCATGAGGTGCTTTGATCCCTCTATTTGTTAGGTGATTTTTTTTAGGTATAAATATTTTTTAAAACTTTTCAATTTAGCACATTTTTTTATTTTTTATACTTTGTGTAATTTTTTAAGTTGTCCTACATTATTTATTTTTAATTCTTAAAATACTTTAAATAGTGTTTAACAATGAAAAATATTATATAAAATGTTATAAAGATAAAAATAAAATAAATATACATGAATTAATTATAAACAAAAAAATAATTTTTCAAAAGATGAAAAAAAATACTAAATTACAAATAATAAAAAATATATTTAAATCTTTTTATTTATTTATGAACAAATATTAGTTATTAGTTTTATTAGAATACTAATTAGAGGAATTAGAAACAACTAACTCTTTGTTCCTTTCTTTTTTTAATGATTCATCCAATCTTATAAGTTGTTGTTCTTGTGTCAGATATAACACCTGTAATATGTTATTTATTTATTTATTTATTTAAAAATCTGGTTTCATGTCTAAGAACAACTCCGAATCAACTCAACTTCTGAAGCCTAGACTCAGCCGTAAAAACTAAAAAACCATGTTGGCTAGCTAGCAACATTTCCAATACTTCAAAACTTGTCTTCTTTTGCCAATAATCTGTATGATCTTTCAACATAGCTAACTTTAGCGACCCTGAAAGCGAAAGCCGTATTCAATGCACAGGCGTAAACAAATTTGAGAACCGAAACATAGTGCTCAATCCACTCATCAACAATGGAGTTAGACGAGCCATCTATGGCCAACCTTTGCGCTTGAAAAACTATTCTAACGGGAACGTCAGATTTTTCTACTCGTTTTTCATTCACAATCGATGCACGGAATAAAACCAACTATGGTGATGGCCTTGCTTTCTACATGGCACCACTTGCCTTTGACTACCAGCCTCTACCTAATTCATCTGGTTTTTTGGTCTCGGCCTATACGGTGGCACCCAAGATAACATCGTTGCTGTGGAATTTGACACTTACGTAAACGAGTATGACCCACCGATGCACCACGTAGGGATCAACAATAACTCCGTTGCATCCATCGAATATAAGAAGTTTGATAGTAAGAGCAACATAGGGAAGATGGGGCATGCGTTGATAACTTACAATGCTTCTGCTAAACTCCTTGCTGTCTCGTGGTTCTTTGAGGGAACTAGTTCTGGTTTTACGCCTGATGATTCTCTCTCACACCAGATTGACCTCAGGGAAATTCTACCAAAATGACTGTTGGGTATTCGGGTGCAACCGGGTCCTCCAAAGAGGAAAATGTTATCCATTCCTGGGAAATTCAGTCCAAATCTAGATCTAAATTCCACGAATCGAGAGGAAAATCACGAGAATGTCATCACAATTACCAAATACAAGGTTCAGGTAAAAGTAGTAGTTGTTGCAGTGATTTGTTGTAATATTATTGTGGTGCTTGTGGATATTAGTATTACTTGGTTGATTATGAAGAAGAGGAGAACCGAGGATGGTTTTGATTTGGATAAATTAGCATCTATACTTGGAAGTTAGAAGGTTTGGTTATAAGGAACTAGTTGCAGCCACAGACGGGTTTGCAGGAAGGCTCGGAGAAGGAGGCTATGGAAAAAGCTTTGAGTGATTTAGGGCGCGTGCTTGCAGTGAAAAGGATTTTTTCTGATGTTGAAGATTCTGAGGAAATATTTACAAACGCGGTGAAGATTATAAGTCGTCTTATACATAGAAACCTTGTGCAATTCATAGGGTGGTGCCATGAGCAAGGCGAGTTATTGCTGGTTTTCGAGTACATGACTAATGGAAGTCTTGACACTCATATTTTTGGCAACAGAAGAACTTTGACATGGAGAGTGAGGTATGTTAGAGATATAAGATACTGTCTCACTTGAATTGTAAATTTAGAATAAGTTTTCGATAATGATTTTGTTATCGTTGCAGATTTTATCTCTTTAATTTTATGCAAGTTCTTCCTATTTCTATATTTTATTTTACAAAATATTTCCTACAAGGTACAATATAGCGTTAGGTGTACGGCTAGGGCACTTCGTTATCTTCATGAAGATGCGGAGCAGTGTGTTCTTCATAGAGATATAAAGTCAGCTAATGTTTTGTTAGACACAGATTTCAATACTAAGATTAGTGACTTTGGGATAGCGATCGGAGTTGGTGGATCCAAGATTGAGGACTCAGAAGACAAGGGTGGTGGGGACATATGGGTACCTAGCTCCGGAATATATAATCAAGGAAGAGTTAGCAAGGAATCTGACATTTATGGTTTTGGAATTGTTGTGTTGGAGATAGCTTGTGGAAGGAAGACTAACCATGATGTGCCTTAATTTGGTGAATTGGGTATGGAAGCATTATGTGGAAGGGAATATTTTGAATGTTGCTGATGATAAGGGATTGAACATGGATTTTGATGTGGATGAAATGACCATGCTTGCTCACCGTGGGACTATGGTGTACCCTCCAAGACAACAAGAAAAGGCCAAAGGCAGAACAGGTTATTAATGTTCTTAAGCAAGAAGCACCATTGCCAAAGCTTTCTACATGACATATGGCTACCACTATGGCCAATCTCAATCCTTTCAATCACCATCGATCACAAACAGCATGGCTTTGCAAATTGCAATATATCAGCTGTTTATTTTATGGAGATTAGCAAATTTTGGACTTGTTTTATGTATGTGTGCTTTATTTATAGATCATGTTTTCATGTAAATATAGTTACTAGATTGAATATAAATATACTTTCAGTAAGTTATCATTCTCGTACTATATATATCAAATAAAATTGTTGTCGTATGATATAGTATACAATTAAATATATTTTCATGGAGCTATAAGCATCATAGTATGGTTTTAATTTGTGGCATGCACTCACAATTACAGTGATATTTTTAATTTCTTCGCATTCACATCCCACAAGTCACATTTATTTGTAAATTTTTTATTCACATCATAATCACAATATAGTACAGCATGACCACAATCAGGGGCCGAGTTTGACCGAAAAATTACTAACAGCCAAAATAATTAAATTTATAATACATATATTAAATATTGACCTTTTTTTTATAATATTATCTTTTATGGTCAATTTTAAACTTTAAATGATATTATGTAAATATTTTTTATTTTCTTAATTATTTTTATGATACTAGAATATCTCTATTTTTGCTTTATTAATAATACACTTCAGTTTTTTTTAACAACTTCTATACCCTTGTTTGCTACTAAACGAAGAAAACAGAGAATTTATGTATATATTAGTTTTCTGAAAAATCTGAAAAGTAAAATAAGTTGTTTTATACAAAACAAATTGTACGAGATCGAATATGCAAAAGTATTAAAATTTTAAATGGAATTTTCAACAAATTTAAGAAAATAATCATATTTTTGTCAAAATCATAGAAAATTTTGTGAAAAAGTTTTTAAAAGGGATTTGTATAAAAAATCTACAAGAAAAATCCACGATCAAGAAAAATATACAAGTTTAAATTATATTTATAAAAGAATTTAAGAGAAGGTTTATTTAAGAGAAGGGATAAACATTAGATGATGTGTTAATTAGTGGTTAATGAAGTGGAAATTTTATTTAAGAGAAGGGATAAACATTAGATTTTGGAGATCGCTACACTGCTTTTTTTCCCATAAAGTTGCTAGAATTAGAAATGTTTCAAAGAACATGACCATCGTTAAGAAATGTTTTCTTATTCTCGATAGTCAAATTCATATTGAGCAATGAGCAACATGTATGTTGTCTTTCATTTTCAACAGATTTTTGCCTCAGATAATAACTGTTCCAATTTTAAAATTATTTAAGAGGTCATCCCTTCCTTGGTTTCTAATTCGGAGAATGCTATATGCTGACCAACATCCCCTTCTTGTAATGAACTCAAAGTTGTATTCTTGGTTACGAATCCTGATGGAGCCCCTGGTCCTGACGGATTTGGCGCTTTATCGTTCTATTGGGAAATTATCGAGCAAGATGTTTATAATTCTATGCTGCATTTCTTTTATTAAGATTGGATAAATAAGTAAATAATTTTTTATATGATTGTGATTTTTAAAATTTCTATGAACAAAATGTTAAAGATAAGTTTGAGAACTTTTAAAATTATAGATTTTTAACTTTATGATCAACATATTTGAAAATTGCTTATGGAGGCCATATGTGACAGTAGTACTTGCTTTTAAGTGTCGTATCTTATTTGGTCAACTATTTGTAATATTTAGGTTGATCTACATGTGGCTAATTTATATTAAAAGGATGAAAAACACAAATGTGTGGTACGATTTAATTCTCCTAATTGGTGTGATTCTTGCTTTTCTTCGTGTAATGGGAGGATACAGGGGAATATTCTATGTTGGAGTGGAGCGGGAGTTACTAACATGAGTGGATCGGGATTTATTTTTCCAACTCTGATAAGTATCAGTTTGGGAGTGCATTGAATTGATTGTTGAAATACAAATTTTACTGAACCATTTTTTAGCAGTTTAATTTTTTTTAAAAACTGAACTGAAAAAATGGTTAAGTATAATTTGTATTTCAACCATTTAATTATTTTTAATTTATTTTGGTTCAGTTAATTATATTTCAGTTTAGTTTGTTTTGGCCACCCCTAGCCATTACATTAGCAAATTTCTAATATAAAATCATCTCCAAAATTGTTATTGTGAACAAATTAGCCATAGTAGCTCCAAACATTATCTCTGAACAACAAAGGCATTTTATTACAGGAAGTGTAATGATCCAATTTTTTCCATCTATGGATTTAAATTGTTTGATATATTTTAAAAATTTTAATTATTTCCTAAAATAAAAATTTGATTGATTTAAAAGAATTTGAAATTTATTTAAGAGATTATGAGCTAGTTAAAAGCTTATGAACTATAAGTTAGGAGTTAAAAAATTGAAAACTAACTAAAAACTTATATGATAGCTGATTTAACTGAAAATGTTTGATAAAATTAGTTAATAAGTTATCTGATAAATATCAAATAATAGAAAATAACATATTTAATAGTTTTAATATTTGAAATTTATTTTTAATAACTTTATTTTTTATAAGAATAAGCTTATTGAATTTCATTAAGAATCAAATCAACAATACAAGAGAAAGTATGATAATAAATTACATTGAAGACAATAATGAGATGATGTTACCCTAGCAAGAGTATGAGCAACAACTTATCATCTTAAAAAGTAAGATAATAAACTTTTAAACTTTGTATTATAAAAAATGGTAAAATTAAATTGTAGAGTTGATATGATT
This sequence comes from Glycine tomentella, assembly GCA_007407185.1. NCBI lineage: Eukaryota > Viridiplantae > Streptophyta > Magnoliopsida > Fabales > Fabaceae > Glycine > Glycine tomentella. The sequence continues at coordinate 494,492 of PYAF01002124.1, forward strand.
CAAAGAATTTTTAACCTTAAGAAACGGTATAGTGATGACAATTAACGACTTGACTGTCGTGTATTGTGTGCGTGTAAAAACATAAAATCCAATACAAGAGTTTTTCCGGATAGCAAACAAAAAAGATAAAAGGATTTTTAAATTGAATAAAACAGTAAAATAGAATTCCAGATAAAATAGTAAGGATAAAATTGAGAGAAAAAAAAAGCTAGTAGCTTATAAGCTGACTTATTTTTCATAAACTACTAAAATAAGCTTGTGCATCAAACAAACTTATTTTGGTCAAAGGAACATATAAACTAGGTAGTCAAATGAACTTATAAATTCCTCAAAAGTCTTACCAAACATAATCTTAATTCCTTGGATAAATTAGTATATGGGTTTTGTTTCTTTTGTCATGATTTTTTTTTCATTATATGTGATTAAATATTTCAAGTTTGAATTAAATGGAACACACTAGAAGAGAGGTAAAATTAAAATCTTAAGACTTTTTCTCAAGTATAAGACCTTTTCACATACATTTAAATAAAACAAGCATATGCAAAAAGATTTAGATATTTAAAGATCGTCCAAAGATGAAAAAGTTGTTCATAAAGCAAGTTTTCAAAGATCTTTTGCATCCAAATGTGCGTTCAAAAGAATAAAAGTTAAAAACGCAAGAATAGAAGCAAGAAGAACACTTTTTTTTTATATATAGTTGTTCACTCAAACTTTTAGCTACATCAAGTTCCTTCAACCTTATAAGGATTTCATTAATCAATCATGATTACAATATGTATTCTTCTACTGCCACTCTTGCCTTACAACCTTAGAGTAACGAGTATTTTTGGCCCTTCGTGTTCTCTTAGGTTCCACAATTCTTTTTCTTCAAAGCTTTAATCTTGAATTTACAGGCTTCAATGGATATGATCGTTGTGGAGATTTGAGCCTTGCAATTTTTTTCTGTTTACTCAATGTTACCTCTGTTATGTAAAATTTGTCTAAGTTATGAAACTTATGTTTAGTTTCAATAGACTTGTCTCAAAAGAAACAAATGAGTGCATTAAAAAATGATCAAAATGTGAACTAAAATTTGAGAAGTTGAATGCACCATCAAAGGAAGTTATTTCAATCAAAATTGATTGTTTCAAAGGCTTCATTAAGGCATGAGGAATTGGAAAGTGCTTAGAAGTGGGACTCTTTCGATATTTGAAATATTAGTTGACGCGGTTACAAAGAAGTTATACGAAGAAGTCAAATAGCATTAGATATATTTATTTAAGAATATTGATGTAAGAGCAAAATCAGCACTATGGTACCTTGATAGTGGTTTCTCTAGGCACATGACAGGTGACATGTCCATGATCTCAAATTTGATTCTCAAAGATGGAGGATATGTTACTTATGGTGATAATAATAAAGGAAAGATCATTAAAGGTTTGAAGCACAACCTCCTAAGCATAAGCTGTAACGCCTTGAAATTTCTATAACTGAAAGTAGATGTTTGATGCATTTCTTGTGTTATTTGATTATTTGATTAGTTTATATTAGTTTAAATGTTATGTGGATTATCCATGTGCAATTGCTTGGTGCAGATGTCAAGTTATGCGGAGTTTGTTTGAGTTGCGTTGAATTGTGTGATTCCAAGTTTGACCCGAAAACCTGTTTTAGTAAAATCACCATTTTGGATTGGTTAACCATTAGATCTCCTTCAAGTTGTCAAGATGGGTTCCTAACCCACATATGTAACTTTTGATCGTTGGGATTGTCAAATAATTCCTAGAGCGGGAGAAAGTAATTTTTCATTCAAGCAAAAATTCTAGAATCTGGTCAGCTTGCCCAGGCGAATTTTGCAGGTACTTTTGCTCGTCTGGGCGAGTCAAGGCAGTGTTAAATACGTATTTAAGCTTCCAAATCACTAAAATTGTGACTTTTCTTCCTCCCAACAGCCAAGCCACCTCCCATCATCATCCTTCACCACCTACAGCCACCGGAGACCACCACGAGGCACTGTTGCTTGCCGTTGGACCATCACACGAAGAAGAAAACTTTAATTGGAGCGGAATCTTCAAAACTCAACTCGAGGATCCGGTAGAGAATGGAGCCTCCAATCCTCCTTTTTTGGTTTCCTTGAGGTAATCTTAGTTTCCTTTGTCTTCTTCTAGCTAGTTTAAGTCTCTCTTGATGTCTCTTGTGATTCGGGTAACATTATTGGCTATTTCTATACTTCCTTTGAAAACCCTTTGAAAATGAGATGTTGTAAAAGTCTCCTTTTATAAACTGATGTCATTTTCGTGATCCTTATTGAACCCTGGTCACATTGGTGTGATCGGAACTTCAAAATGATGTCTTTTGATGTGGACTCCCAAAACACCATTTTAGCGTTTTTTTAAATTTGAGTTGGTATTTGACCCTGAATGCTACCGTTAGCCTTGTTTATGAAATCTATACTAAATTATCTTCAATTTGGTATATAGAGCTCCGCGTTTGGGCCAAAGCATGTGAACTTAAGAGATCCCAAAATGACATTTCAAGGAGCTTACAGAGGGATATAAATAGGTAAGGGGAGTTTATTATTTGGTTATAGTTTTGATACCATAGTTGGGGGCCAGGAAGTCCAACTATGAAGATAACTGCCTATGCCTGTTGTGTGCTGGTTTTCAAGAAAAACTATGTTTTTAACTAATGGGATGTGATGTACTTATGGTTGATGTGTGTTTGTTCTTGTGTGTACTAGTTTTCAAGAAAAACTGTCTTTAACTAATGGGATACGATGAATTGACTTGTTGATGGATAAAACTGTGAATGATATTATTATTGTGATAATTGGATTTTTGGAAAAAGTCTTAAGAGTGTGTTTTCTATATGGATTGTGGATGAATGAGGTGATATTGATGTCATTGATTATTTTGAAATGAGATGTTATTGATGTGTTGGTGATGATTGAATGAGATAATGATGATGTGTTTGATGATGTACAAATGAAATAATGTTGATGTAGTTGATGATGTTGAAATGAGATGACTTTGATATGTATAATGATGAAATTAGATGATGTGATGTGGATTTCGATAATGACAGTGATAAGAGATTATGTTGATGCTAATAATGTCATTATGTGATATGAATATATATTGACACGCATGGGGGTGCATGACTGGTTACCCTTGCGATGAAGGATGTGTTCCTAGCCAGGTCATGCATTGATGGTGCCCATGGTTGTCATTGTATGATGTGGATATACATGGATAACCATGGGGTGTATGGTTGGTTACCTTGCGAGGAATGATGTGTTCCTAGCCAGGTCATACATTGATGGTGTCCATGGTTGTATGCTGTGTATGTACACGTGGGATGCAGTTACCGGTTGGTTACCCTTGCGAGGAAGGATGTGTTCCTAGCCACGATTTGTGCATCGGTGAGCTCATATTGAGGTGTTATGTATGTACATGGGGGTGTATGATGGGTTACCCTTGCGAGGCAGGATGTGTTCCTAGCCGGGTCATACATTGATGATGCACATGTTTCATACTTCATTTGTATTGATGGAAATAGGATGGTGGTAGTAGGGTACAGAGGTACTAGGGGGACATCTCTGTTTGGAACTCCCTTGTGACTCAGGGCTAATCACCATAAGGGGGAGCGGCCTGTGCACGACAGAGTGACCTTGACGAGTTACTGTACCATTTTTCTGAGAGAGGCTATTTCCATGAGAATGGTACCACATTGCATGCTGATAGATGAGTCAGGTGCATGCATCATTCTATGTATGATTGTTTGAGTTGTGAAATGTATTAGATGGTTTGTTTGTTGAGTGTGTATTGGAATCATGAATTTTTGTTAATGATTGTGGTGGGTAATGTTGTTTCCTTCCCAATTGCTGCTATATGATGTTTGTTGGTTTTATATAATAAATTCACCCTTGCATTTGTTGTACTGTGTGGTTGGTACCTGTGATGATCATCAACTTTCGTTCGTGGGAGCAGATGAGCAGTAATAGGTGACCTTGGAGGGAGATTCTTTTTGTTGGAGTCGCCAAGCCGACGTGATGACGTTGGAATTCTTTTTGGGAAAAGTTGTGTTTTGTTAATCAACTCTTACTTAGTTAGTTCTTCGATTCTTTTTGTTGGTCATGTAAGATTCTAGATGTAAATATATGTAAAATCAAATTAAGTTTTGATATGTAAATGATATGTACTGGTTCAATATATGCATACATGTGTATTCAATTATGTAATTGTATCGTGTGTAATAATGGTATTATTGGGAAAAAATTTAGTACCATTTTCATAATCAAATTAATAGAGTTTTCATATTAAAATTGAAATTGCACGATAGAGTTAGTGATATCGTAGCGACGAGGCGGGTCCTTACATAAGCCAACTATGTGACAAAGGTCTCAAAGTCTCATTCATTGACAATTGTTGCTTAATATGTGATGGTCAAAATGGTGAAGTCATCCATGTTGGTAAGAGAAAGGGTAACATATATGTTCTCTCCATTGAACATGCATTTATTCATAAAACTAGCCGTCGTGTAAGTAAAGTAAATGATACATGGCTATGACATAGGAGAGCTAGTCACATAAACATGCATCATATGAACAAGCTTATAAGAAAAGACCTAGTCATTAGTTTATCTAAGCTCAAGTTTGAGAAGGACAAAATATGTGATGCTTGTCAAAAGGGGAAACAATCTAAGATGTCTTTTCAAAGTAAAAATGTTGTTTCCAATTCTAGACCCCTTGAATGGCTTTATATGGATTTATTTGGTCCTTCTAGAACCATGAGTTTGGGGGGTAACTTCTATGGGCTTGTTATTGTTGATGATTACTCTAGATATACATGGACTTTGCTTATAAGATCCAAGAGTGATGCATTCACAACATTTAGAAAATTAGCCAAGATCATTCAAAATGAAAAAGCATGCAACATTGTTTCAATAAGAAGTGATCATGGTGGTGAATTCCAAAATGATTACTTTGAAAAGTTTTGTGAAGAATATGGAAGCAACCACAATTTTTCAGCTCCAAGAACACCTCAACAAAATGGTGTTGTGGAGAGGAATAATAGACCCCGTGAAGAAGGAGCAATAACCCTTCTTAATGAAACAAATTTGCCTAAACACTTTTGGGTTGATGCGGTGAGTACAGTTTGCTACACTTTGAATAGGTTACTCATAAGGTCTCTTTTAAAGAAAATTCCTTATGAACTATACAAAGGTAGAAAGCCAAGTATATCTCACTTAAGAGCATTTGGCTGCAAGTGTTTTGTATTAAATAATGGTAAAGATTCTCTTCGCAAATTTGATGCTAAAGCTGATGAAGCTATTTTTCTTGGTTATTCTTTGCAAAGTAAGACTTATAGAATCTTTAATAAAAGAACATTATGTGTAGAGGAATATGTCCATGTTATATGTGATGAGTCTAGCTTCTCTAAGGACGAAAAGGAGTGTGATGTTGATGCAGGACCAATGAAAGAATATTTGCAACTCAATGATCTAAATACAAAGGAAAAGGAAGAACCAAATGATGAAGTGGAACAGTCAACACCATTACAAAAGCCCAAGGATTGGAGAATAACTAAAGACTTCCCCTTGACAATATAATTGGAAAAGTTTCCAAGGGAGTTTCTACTAGATCTTCTTTAAGAAATCTTTGTTGTACTATGGCATTTGTTTCACAATTTGAACCAAAGAGCATTGACCAAACTTTGCTTGATGAACATTGGATGATGGCCATGCATGATGATTTGAATCAATTTAAGAGAAATGAAGTTTGAGAATTAGTTCCTAGACCCTATTCTCATAAACCTATTGGCACCAAGTGGGTTTTTAAAAACAAACTTTATGAAAGTGGCATCATAGTTAGGAGTAAAGCTAGATTGGTTGCAAAAGGTTACAACTAAGAGGAAGGCATAGACTATGATGAAAACTATGCTCTTGTAGCAAGGTTAGAAGCATTAGGTTGCTGTTATCATAAGCATGTTTAATGAATTTTAAATTGTTTCAAATGGATGTTAAAAGTGCATTTTTAATTGGTTACATTGATGAAGAGATATATGTTTATCAGCCTCCTGGATTTATGATTACAAACATCCTAACCATATTTTCAAATTGAGAAAAACTTTGTATGGTTTGAAACAAGCTCCAAGGTTTGGGTATGAGAGATTGAGCAAATTTCTGCTTGACCAATCTTTCATAAGAGGACAAGAGGACAAAACCTTGTTCATCAAGAAAAGAGCTAATGATATCTTATTTATTCAAATCTATGTTGATGATATTATATTTGGTTCAACTAATCAATCTATATGCAAAGAATTTTTTGTCTCAATGCAAAGTGAATTTGAAATGTCTATGATGGGAGAGCTCACATTCTTTCTAGGACTACAAGTCAAACTAATGAAGAATGTAACATTTCTTAGTCAAACCAAGTATTGCCTGGAAATGATCAAGAAGTTTGAAATGGAGAAGAGCAAGGATGCTGCAACTCCAATGGCTACATCAACCTATCTTGATTCAGATGATAAAGGAAAAAAATGTTGATGAGTCAAAATACATAGGAATAATTGGATCCTTGTTATACTTGACTGCAAGTAGACTTGACATTGTGTGCTAGATATCAAGCAAATTCCAAAGAATCACACCTTACTGTTGTCGAAAGGATCCTCAAATATCTCAAGTCTACACCAAGAGTTGGACTTTGGTATCCTAAAGGTGCATCTCTCAACTTAATTGGATATTCTAATTCTAACTTTGTAGGGTGCAAATTGGATAGAAAGAGTACAAGTAGAACTTGCCACCTGTTAGGCAGCTCACTAATCTCTTGGCACTGCAAGAAGTAATCTTGTGTTATTTTATCTACTACTGAAGTTGAGTATATCTATGCTAGAAGCTCTTGTGTACAAAGTATTTGGCTGAAGCAACAATTACAAGATTTTGGTGTTAAGTTAAAGGAAATACCCCTTCTCTGTGACAATACAACTGCCATCAACATATCCAAGAATCCAATAATGCATTCAAGGACCAAATATATTGAGATAAGGCATCATTTTCTCAGGGATCATATCCAAAAGGGTAATTGTAAAATTGAGTTCATAGATACTTTAAATCAATTGGTTGACATCTTTACAAAACCTTTGGCAAGATATAGGTTTTATGCACTTAGAAACATACTAGGCATTCTTGACATATGTTAGAATGTCTTCTAAATCGCTTTTCTATTTGATGATTCACTAGATAAATACCATATATCAAAATGCTTGAGTTTGAAGTATCCTGCTGCATATCATTGAATACTCTGCATAATTCACTGTAATAATCAATTACGTGTTGGGATAATATATTATTTGATGTTTGAATGTTGTTTAGAAACATTTCGAAGTTTATGTAATCGACTACCTTAACGATATAATCGATTACTGGATGCTTAAACTGAATCCAAATTTTTTGAAATCTCTAGAGTAATCAATTACATCATCGAATTAATCGATTACATAAGATACAAAACTTATGATGACTCAAAACCTCACTGGTTTAATTGATTACATATTATGGTAATCGATTATTGTATGTTGTTCTGGTTTATGTTCTCATTGGTTTAATTGATTACGTATCGATTTAATCGATTACACATAATACAAAGCTTCTATTTGGATACGAATTAATCGATTACAAAGCTTTTGTAATCGATTACTTATGGTGTTACTGCAATTTTTGAAGATTTCTTGGAAATCTAAATTGCCATATCTACTCTTAAATTCAAAATTCAAATTGCTGCTGAGCAATTAAGTCTCTAGGTACACGAAAAAGCTATTATATTCATCCAAAATTCAAAATTTGAACTCTAAAACCCCTATAAATACAGCATTACACAAGAGAGAAAATCCACACCTGAATTCATTCTCTCCTCTCTGTGCTTATTGAAATTTTTGAGCTTTCTTCTTCTCTCTTTTAATCCCAAACACTACCCATTTATCTTTTCTAAACCCAAGCTACCATGTCTACCTCTAAGAAAATCAAAACTGGCAAAAGAAAAGTTGGGGTATCCTTAAACCCTTCTGGGAACAGGGTGAATTTCTGGTTCCTTGTAGAAAAAGATAAGATGAACTATATCCAGTTCAAGGCTACAAAGCTGGTCATGCCTCCAAAGTATTTAGACCTTGACCGGTTCATCCATGAAGGATTCCTATTCCCTAACCTTCTTGAAATTCAAGGCTTGAGGAAATTTCTTAAGCTTAAGGGTACTTTCTACCCTGAGCTGGTGAAGGTGTTTTACACCTGTGCAAAAGCTAGCATGGATGGGACAATTCGCTCTCAAGTGAAGAGTGTTCCCATGGTGATTGATGAAGAGGTTTGGTCTGCTGTAGCTGGGATTTCTCCTATGGGAGTTAGGAGATTTGAGGAGGAAATTGGTGGTTACAACAAGATTGATACCTATAGAGGGATGCTTTAAGACCCTCAAGTTAGGCTATAGCTAAGGCTTGGAACTGGTAATATGATAGGTGAAGACAGACTGCTTCACTATATTATCTCATATATTCTGACTCCAAGGTCTACAAAGCATGTCCAAGCCACTGATGATGACTTATAGTTGGTATATGGCATAAAAACTTCTACCCAAATTAACTGGATTCTTGTGTTTGTTGAAACAATGTTGAAGGCCTTTAGATTGATCAGCTATAACTTTCCATATGTTGTGCTAATCTCTAGGTTCATTGACTATTATAAAATTGATGTTTCAAATGAAATTGTTGACAACACAGCTGACCCCACCAACCTCATCAAAGCAAAACATCTGAACAAGCTTGGTTTGGTGAAGACTCCTCAAGGTTGGTAGATGGCTGGTCAGCTACCTCAAGTTAAAGGTGCTGAAGGAGAAGCTGAAGAAGGCACTACTCAACAACAGTACAACCCCTTTGAATCTCTAATGATTCAGAAAACGGATGCTCTGTTGTCCCTACATCATGAGCATAGGATTATCCTTGATGAGTTTGACAAGCTCTAGATTAGGTTGCTTGAGTGTGGTCTCTGATTACATGTTGTTTTGCTATGTTTCTTATTGTATTTTTTAATTTGTTTCTTGATGCTATTTTCTGATTCATGTTTTAATTTACTTTTAGTTAAGTGTACTCTTTAATCATCAATGAAATTATGTTTTTTTCCTCCTTGTTTATCTTAATCTTACAGTAATTTTTTGACTTTGATAAGCCAACTAGGGGGAGAAAATAAATTGAACAAATGATTGAACAAGAAAGAAATGTGCTTATTGACTGAAAATTTGAATCCTATTGCTATGAATCTTATTGCTCTGAATATTTTTCTGAAGTTTGTAAAATATTACCTAAAATAGGGGGAGCAATTTAAGAAATTTTCTATGCTTGTGCAAGACTACTTAACACTTGATATTGGCAAAAAGTTGAGTTAATTTCAGGTTTAGTTTGAAGCTTTTATCATTCATTTCTCTCATGCATATGAAAAGGCAACAAATGTTCAATTGATATTTGACATGATCAAAGCCAAAAAGGTGGAGATTGTTGGATATAGGGGGAGTTGAAGAGAAGATCAAGGATGAAGCCCTTTCACTAAAAAGATTTTAGCTTTTTACATGTCATTCAATTAAAGGCATTTGTAATTTGTAAAGTAGTTTAAGAGGTTTATCTTGTGATCCTTGCATAGCATAAAACATAAAAATATTCATGCATACATGTTTTAAGAAAAGAACATAAGGTTTTCATAATTGCATTTGAAAAGAAACATTCGATGGCTTGGTTTTTGAAAAATCCATTTTGCACTGTTTTAATCAATTACACTATGAGATAATCGATTACACAAGTTCTGTTTATCTCAGAAAAAGCCATGATGAACACTTTAATCAGTTACCAGCAAATCGTAATCAATTACATAGCACAAAATGCAAAACATGTCCGTCTGTCTTTATTGATTACCACTCTATTGTAATCGATTACCGTAGTTCATTCAAGAATATGCATGACTGTGTTAATCGATTACCACTCTACTGTCATCGATTACACAAGTTCATTTAAGAATATGCACGACTGCCTTAATCGATTACCACTTATCTGTAATCAATTACTAAGGCTTATTTCATAACTGAGACTATTTGTTTTAATCGATTACATGACGTATTAATCGATTACATTGTTCATGAAAATTTTCCAGATTTTCTCAAGAACATATTAATCAATTACTTTTTATATTAATTGATTACATATCATAAAATAATCGATTACATAACGTATTAATCGATTACATTCTATTAAATTTGTTTTCTATTTAAAGCTTTTGGATCTATGGTTTGGGATACAACTTGCATTTTGAGTTTATGAATTACTCAACACGTTCTAAGCTTTCAAAGGTCCAAGAAACAGATTTTCTGAGTGATACAATTCTTGTTTGAGATTAAAAGTTTACGTGTTTCATTGATGATTATGTGTTAAGACAAGATCATTAAAAAGAAGTTCAAGAGAGTTGATTTTTTGTTCATCGACATTCATGCAACCTAGGAATTGATTGGTAACATTCATTCAATTTATTCACTGAGGATCACATATTGTGTCTCTCTTAAAGTTTTCTCGTTAATTGTTTTGTTTGAATTTTTTGTAAGGCTAAGATCAAAATAGTTTTCTTTCAAGCATTCTAAAGTAGTATTCTCTAGGGATAAACAATTGAGTAGAGTTCTCGGGTTCTTTGTTATTTGATTTCTAATATGGTGTTAGAATTCTGATTCTTTATCTAGGGTGGATAAGGATAATCACATGTAACAACTTGTAAAAGAACAAATTTGATTTAGTAGAACTCTAATCTTGTTTGATTAGAAGAACTGGATGTAGCTTCTCTTGAGAAGTGAACCAGCATATGTTTTTGTGTTAATCTCTCTATCTCTTCTTGTTATCTTAATCTCTTGACAATTGTGATATCTTTCTTAATCAACAAGTGCAGATTCTTGTCATAGATTCCATGGACTGAGTGGTTGGGTTTAATTGAAGTTTCATTGGTTTTACAAAGTGATAAAGATCCTTCAACTCTTATTTTGTAAAAGTTTTAAAAGGTTAAGTTTATACTAATCCACCCCCCTCTTGGTATTTGGGTGTATTCATATTGTTTTCAATTATCACTTAACTCCTCAAACACCGACAATGCCTCACATTGAAATTGGCTATAGGTTTAGAAGGTCATCGTGTATGTATTCAATTCTCACCTTTTATGAATTCATGTCTCTTTATTTTACTACATTTTTCTAAACCTTTTACTTTTTCCATTATCGATTTCTCCTCGAAACCTTTACTTTTCAATTTGTATTTCTGGTTACTAGTGAAATTACTATTGAAGTATAATCATTATCAAAATTGACTTTTTAATCGAAAACACATAAAATCTACTTACAAATTATCTTTTAAACCATTATACGATACTACTATAATTATACATGGATATCTTTATCAAAATTACTATTATTATATGTATTAAGTATTGGACAATTTTCTGATAAGTTGAAAACTATGAACTTGCTTGTTTCATTAAAAAGAGCTTACAATCGAGAATGAATTCTATTTCTCATCTTTAAACATTTATTTGTTAATAGAATCATTTAATAAAAATTACTCAATTGTTATGAAAGTATATTCCTTTTAAGGAGTAGGTGCAATTTTCATGATTAACAAAATGGCATGCCCAGTAGGACTAGTTTGTCCAAGAACTTGATCTTAAGAACAAGTCTTAATGAAAATTGTATATTGTTAAGAAGTGGTAGAATGATAATAAATAGTCAAAGAAACCGTGACAATAAGAACAATAATAATAATGTTGCAAACACTTCTACTGATAACAGTAGCAACAATGAATAAAATCAAACAAATTTACCTTTTGGGGTAAGTGAAATGATTATGCGTGTTAGTCATGCAAAAAAAACAACCCCATAAATATAAATGGGGAAGGTGCGATGTGTTCACAAGTCCAGACAACGGTTGTCAAAATTTCTTTACCACAAAATAATATAATGTCAACTACAAACATCCCACCATTTTCTACTACAAGACCATGGGGTATGCCACCATTGTCTAACAAAATGAACATGCCACAATTGAGTCTACCCATGCTTCAAAGTCAAAATACAATACCACCTATTGTACTTAGTAGGCAAACTAATAGGCTTTTAGAACTTCAGGGAAATAGTCATTCTTATGATGTTGACCAATTAATAAATATAAGAGTTTCATGTCAAAGATAGGATAACAAGAGATAGCAGCATGGTCTCCACGTGTTTTTAACGAAACACTAACAGTTTTTAGACAACAAATATACCATAATAATCATGAGATGGTTAATACTTTGACATATCACATGGCCTTGATTTTAAATCCTTTGTTGAGAACTACCCATGAAAGTTATCAACAAATGAATGACATCCTAGTTGAATTGGATTTTTTAGAAATCTTTTAGAAAATAATTAATATAAATTTTAAATATATATAAGACGCATATGTGAGTTTTAAAAACAAATTGCTCTTATTTATTTATTTTTTTTTTACATTTTTATCTTATAAAACACATAATAATGCCTTCTACATTAATTTTAAATTTTCTTAATTTATTTTTTATAATTTCACTTTAATTTATTATTTAGTATATTAAAAATAATAAAAATATATGTTTAATAAGTAGACATTATTAATCTTTATACCAATTCAATTATTAATCTGATTATAGAAACATTAATTTGAACACTAAATAAAACTATCAAAATAAATAAGAGGTCAGAAGAAAAATATGATGTTTTGCATTTCACGTCATTCATGCATAATGTTTCACTTAAAAAATATTGCATATTCTGATTTTCAGGACTCAGTAATCTTGCATTTGTATTGTTTTTCAATATTTTTTGGAACTGGTTATGCTTTTTGTATTTTCATGGTTGAAGCTTGTCTCTTGAGCTTCACGACATCAAGTTAAGGAGCTAGAAAGAAGCATCGTGACTCCAAGGACTGAGCTAGCTAGGAGCATAGAGATACTTGAATATTAGAAGGAAAACAAATTAGAAGATCTGACAGGGTTCGTAACCATGACATTTCAATCATTGTCATGACCCATTTCTCATGTGTTGGACCCTAAAAAATGTCATAGTCGTGATACTTAGATCGAATTATGGTTGTGACCAATGTTATCATATTCAGATCGGTAATCAACTTGATTGGAATACCAAGTCATTAGATGAGGAATCAACTTAGTGAATCAAGAATTGAGTCGCAAGATTTGGTATATAATAAAATTTCTAACTTTTATATTTAAGTTAATATATGTATATATATATATATATATATATATTGTATTTGTTATTAATATATATAATAATTAGGTTGGTTCAGTGGTGCAAAATGGTTTCATTCATATAAAGGTCTAGAGTTTGAACCCTTGGATTTGCATTTGTGAGTATTATTTTTAAATTTCAATGCTTTTAAATGAATGTTGTCTTGTGCTTTTGATTTCAAAATTCAAAAAGTAACGTGGAGAAGAGAGAAAGGCATGTTGCACGGGTAAGCGTGAAAGCATGAGTCGTGGAGTGATGTTTTAGGTATGAGGAGGCATGAAATATGGAGTGATGTGCCCAACAAGTATGGAGAAATGTGGAGCAGATGCAGGAAAGTGTGTAAAACTCGTTTAAACTTAACCCATGAGTGGTTTCGATAAAAACTAGCCGAGTCTTATCGGGTCACACCAGATTATTGATAACAAGTTGTCGACACGCACCAAAACAATTTTACTAAGCTAATTCTGTAACACAGAGATAACCTAGGCCGACTCAGAAACACGATCAATATGGTTCTAGCTTCAATTTACGAATAACGGTGAGGGGGGAGTTTTATCAAACAGTTTGTGTGCGTAAGTAAAACTTGCAAAAACATAAACTAAAATTAAAGAGCAACACAGAAACTAACAGAATTCAAAAGAGGTAATGTAAAACAGAATTTAAAACATCAATCCAATTCACCGCACCAAGCAATTCAAATCATCATTGTTCTCAGAAATTAATCCTATCATGAAAGTTCATTCAATCTCATTAGAAGCAACTCAATCGACTTAACCCCTAAATTGATTGAAACCACAACCCTAACTGAAATATCATCCAATTAATTCTGTGATTAATGTTTGAAATTAGGAAATGAATCCATAACCTAATCCGTTTTCAATCCTAAACGCATTCATAATCATGAAAACAAAATAGCAATTGAAGAAGAAGATGAACATTCAAATAGAATTCAAAATACTAAACCAGAACTCAAATTCTCCTTGTGCTTGGGTTGAATTCTTGGATTGATTGAGGATTTAGCCTTCCATGATTATCATCAGTGAAAGTCCCATGAAATGGTTGCACGAAAATGGAAGCACAACAAAACGAAAATGAAGAACAAGGAAGAACAGTAGAGAGAAAATGAAGAACAAGGGTTTGATTCTAAAAACTAAAGGAATGGAAAATAAAACTTGTTTATTGAAAATGTAAAGAGTGGTGTCCAAGTTTCACTAAAGTCACTAATATATGTAGTGACTGAGTTCTGAAAATAAAATGGGTCACAAACAAACCGAACAATCTAATTATTTGCTATTTACAACCATGAAAGTCAAATTCGCAGCCCAAAATTACAAGTGCAGAGGCGCTAACTTCGAAGCTTAAAATGACCCTCTAGATGACAGAATTGGCCTCGGGCTATTTGTAGCAAACTTATATATCTTTTCGTTATATTTCCAGGGACTCCTAGAACGCTCCATTCGGAGATCGGTAGCACCCTATAGGTCCTGCACAAGTCAGATACGTCAAGTGAGCAAAAATCCGAAAATACACAACAATTAGCAATTAAGCCTACTTACTTGCCTAGGCCAAAAACTGAATTAGAATAAGAAAATAAAGGTCCAAGAGAGGTCAAATAATCTAAGAAGGATAGAAAAATACTCAACTAAAAGCACTCTATCAATTATATGCACATCCATTTTAACATGTGGCTCAGACTGGCAGGACTATCGAGTCCCAGGCCTATGGGTCGATTCAGCTGGATCATTCTGAGTCTTATAATGGTCATGACTCATTCCAACCTTTAGTTTTGCACTCTAGCAACAAAAAGTTTTGGTCATGACATTCTTCATCATGGTCATGACCTACACCAGAGATCTTATCTTATGATTTGGAATGTAAATTAGGCCCAAATCCTTATCTTTTCTTTAGCCCATTATCTTTAAATAGAGTTCTACTTAAGATTATTCATTATGATCTTGGTTAGCTTACAATTTATAGAGAGTAGATGATAGTCTTCTTCAACTCTTTTCCTGGTTTGTTATGTCTTCATTTGATTTCATTTTTTATGGCTATGAGCAACTAGTCATTGTTCTAAGATTGTGGTTCAGTCCTTGATAACTATTGATGCTTAATTAATTGATTTATCTTTATATTCTTTTGGTTTCCCTTCTTGACTTCTCTTCTATTGATTTCATGTATGCAAAGCGTTTAACCATCATATTTCATCATTCTAAATGTTTATGGAAGAATTAAGAGGTGAACCAAATAGTTGTACTTATAAGGAGGAACTTAGATACATCTCTTATTTTGTGAGGAAACAAATGTTATACTATTTGAACCTAGTAAAACTATTATAGGCCATAAAACTCAACTTCCAAGTATTTAATATAGTTGCATATTCAGAGTTCAAATTTGAAAACTTTGTTTAAGCTAGAACAACTTCACTCTAGTTGATGCACATGCTTGGAGGTTTTTATACTTGATCGACAACATCCATATGCTTGCAATAAATCTCAAATCAAAATATCAACTTTGATTTTTTTTTTTTTTAAATGAGCATGAAATCAAATTAAAAATTTGGATTTCAAATTAAAAAATGAAGCCAACACATCGGTTTAAATCCAGTTTTATATGAACACAAAAAATTGAATTAATATTTAAGTTAAGGGTCTTGTTACCCTTAGGGTATTGATTGATTAAGGAATTAAAAAAAGAAAGTATTTATTATAAAAATATAAAAAAATCATTGACAATATAATTTTGTATATCTCAATAAAATTATTTTTGTTTTAGTTCATTAACTAATGCCCTAAAGACACAGTCAACATTTATCTTAAATTAATACAAACTGAATTAACACGTACGGTTTTAGGATTTACCAAATGTAGAGAACAAGCCACATTATTATAGTTAGGCAGTCTCATGAATCAGCAGCAACACAGCCACATGCCAAGGACCTAATGGGCTATATTGTATGTATCTTTCATAAGACACCCAACAATTATATGAACACGCGTCAATCCTACCAGCAAGATACGCGTCCTCCTTCACGTACCTCAAGTTATGCTCAACAAAAATCGAGGGAAAGAAAATGAGATGATTCTTCTTCAGCAATGCAATACTAAAACCAAAGTGGACGTGTACAAGCCTACAAGGAATACATGCCACTCGTGCAAACAATATTAAACACCAATTATATACGCTCTCATACACACGTTGTTCTTGGAATTTTGAAAAGGTTATCTAAAACTCAATCAAATTATTGCGGATCTCAAAACCCCTACAGTGACCTTCCTTTAATAATTAATCCGTTTTTGCAGCTACGCTCTCCTTCATATTGAGACAACCCAAGCAGTGGATACCAATTTTATATTCGAAATCCACAAAGTAATAATGTGGCAAGAGAAGAAGCAAAACTAGACGATAACTAATGAAATTTTTTGTTTACCAACACAAAGAAAAGGCCAAGTATACACCTTAAGGCTCAGACCCATTTCAATGCATATAATATCACATTATTATAGAGAAAAATGTAGGATAGAGACGTGACAAGTTAACCGAAATCTAAGCGTAGCCCATGCGTGTACCACATGCCCCACACGTTAATTAAGTAAGGTGATTTCTGCTACCTTTATTTTTTTCCCCCTATATAAGGAGACTCATAGACTTTGTAATAGCATCCTAAAATTGAGCTTATATTGGAGAGAGCAACCACCAAATTAAACAAGCTACCATGGCAAACAAGTACCATCTTCGCTCAATAAGTTTACCTTCTAGATCTCATCATAGCACCGTTAGAGTAGAGGAGGAGCTGAGCAAGATCAAAACTTGGGAAGGAACATCCACAATACCCACATCAGAGTCTATTCACACAGGCCTTTCATTGCTTGAAGATTTGTGCATTTGCTTGGATGATCTTCTCAACATGGCATCTACCCAAAAGGTGATTTCTCACCATAGGGGTGACAAATGTGTAGAAGAGGTGTTGGATGGTTCAGTGAGAATTTTGGATATGTGTTGCCTCACAAAAGACACCGTTTTACAAATTAAGGAAAATGCTCAAGCCCTTCACTTTGGTCTTCGAAGAAGCAAAGGACACTCAAGTGTTGAAACAAGTGTGGCTAAATACAAATTGTTCACTAAGAAGATGAAGAAGAATGCCATTAAGTTGATCACATCTTTGAAGCAAATGGATGCCAAATTTGGGGTGTCCACACTTTTGGATCTTGATCACCACTTTGCTGCTGTGATTAGAGTGCTTAGGGAAGTCATTCTAATCAATTTGTCAGTCTTCCAATTTATTTTGTCATTCTTGACCTTGTCTTCATCAAATTCAAAGTCAACCAAATGGTTGCTGGTGGCAAAATTGATGCACAAGGGGGTAAAACCATGTGAAGGCACTAATGATGAGATGCAGTGTGTGGAAGCAGCTTTGAGCACCCTTCTAAATGAAGGCACAAATGATGAGAAGTTGAAGGCGGCACATGAAAGATTGGAGGCTTTCGAGAATGCCATTGAAAGTGTCGAGAATGGTTTGGAGAGTGTGTTTAGGCTTTTGATTAAGACTAGAGCTTCCCTTCTGAACATAATATCTTAGTAGAATATTAAATAGCAATTTTTCTCCAAATCCTGCACATTGCAATGTATCCAAATTTTAGGGACCTGAAAATATTTACCAACGCTTTGTAGATATGTACAATTCAAGAGTAATACATTGAAATGTAAATAAAATGTTAATTTCTTTTTAGAATGCGTTTGGATAAAGAATTTTAATTAAAGAAAGTAATTTATCAGAGAATTTAAAATTCTTTAATTTAAAATTTATCGTTTGGATGTTTTTATATGAAAAATTTAAATTTTTGGAATTTTAAAACATAATTTAAACAACTAAAAATGTGAAATTTTAATTTTTTTCTAAAAGGTGAGAAATTGAAATTTTCTTCTTCTATAGACCTCTATCTCTTGCTTGTTAGAATACAAGTGTGAATTAAAGTCTTACATCGGATAGAAATAGATAAGTTGAATACCATATAAGTGAGGAGAAGATCCATAAACCTGAGCCTTAAGGTTTTGGATTAAGGTGTGGTGTTTGATTCATTTATATGTTTACTCAGATGTAAATCTCTCCAATATTTATCCCCCTCGAATCAGAGTCGATATTTATCCAAAAATTTTAATTTTTCTAAATTTTAATTTTTCTAAAATTTTAAAATACTTCATTTAAACACAATCTTATTGATTTTATTTAATGTATGATTTTACTTAATGTATGTTTAGCATTACGTAGTAATACCTCCTGTAGTATTTATAAAAAATGTATAATTAAATCATCAAGAACTAAAAAAGTGATTAAAATAGTTGTATTTAACTAATATAAAATAAATTTAAATTTTATTCTAAAAATTTCCTTAAGATTAAATACTTTAAGTGATGGTCATATTTAAGGTTATTGTTCATAATTCATTGTCTTATAAATGGTGTTGATAATAAATTAAGGATATAAAAAAGAAATACTAGATAAATTTAGAAATTAGTCAATATTTCTTATAATAACTGGGGTCAAAAGAAAAGCACCAATTTATTTCTTCTACATACAACCAGAAGGTAGTATTATTATAAATTTTAGGACGTTTTTAATCAAACAAAAGCTCATATTTTAAACCCTGAGTTTTGGGAAGTGTGAGTATATTAGGCATGTATTTTATATTAAAAATCATTGTTATAGGATTAAGTTAGTACATTATTAATTTTGAGTATAAAAAATTATATTTAAATTTTTTAATAATTTTTTTACCTTTTTCTAAAAAAATAATTTTTTTTATTTTTTAAGTGGGCTGGCCCGCTGACCTACTAACCCACTTTAAAGTGGGGCGGGCTAGTATTTTCAGCCCACTTTATAAAAGTGGGCTAGCCCAGCCCGGCCCACTTTTTTAGTGGGTTGGACCATCCCGGCCCATTTTTGGGTGGACTGACCCACTTTGCCATCCCTAAACATCACGTCGCACCATGATTCTCCAAAAGATGATTTGCATTATACTGGTATTTTATTTTTGTCTCCACATGCACAATTGTATTTCTGAGGACGAATATTTTCTAGAACAGAGGAAATGATGTAGAATGTGGTGCAACCATGCGCTAAAAAGGGATCAAGGTATGAAAAAAATGTCAAGGCTCAGTATCAAAATCCAACATCCCAATCGATCCATATAGAATTCAAAATGAAGAAATCACTTAAAGAAGATATCTTTCAGAATTAATTAAGATTTCGTAGGAAAATTAAGAATATTTATATATTATATTTTCCTTTTTAATAAAGATATCATATATATATATATCTTTATCATATTTATACGTTAATTTAAGAATATATTAATTGGTGATATTAGAAATATATAATCTTTCCTTGTTTGCTTTTAATTTTTTCCTATATATAAAGAAAACATATGTATTTAAAGAAGAAGATTATTATTATTGAATGAAAATTTGAGATTTTTCTGAGTTTCTCAATCCTCAATATTCACTTACTAATTAATTAATAATTGAACCTTTATCTCAACCTCTAAGTATTTTCTTGAATCAACAAACCCTTGTTCAGTCCCATCACATATGCTACATTAATAGGCAGTTATGCTTGATTAAAGGTGGGCAAATGCACCCTTATTTTAATAAAATCATATTATTCTTCTTAAAATCCTATATATTGTACCCCTGTGTTTGAATTATCTGACTTATTATGATATGAGGATAAATATATAAATCCATTTATTTTAATAAAATCATATATATTTATCTTAAAATTTTATATTTTATATATCTTATTTTTATTTTTATGTGTTTGAGTTTCTTCCTATTTTTATGTATTAGAACTGTTTTTCAAAATAGTCTGTCTCCATCCATCTTGGATTTTAGATCAGCCACTGTCAACAGTATACCGAAACCTTAGCTCAACAACAAACTGATAGTAAGCCTAGAGTAGGCTTCAAAATGATATCATTCACGTAACAATTGAAGAAAGCACTAAAGGAAATTATATCACTCACGTAACAATTGAAGGTCAAAGAGAATGTGATTCGAATGAAAACAGTGTTCTGGGCTTTTGGGAGCTCATATACCATTTTTTTATTATAAAAAATTCAATGATACACACATTTATGATAAATTATGTTATCATATGCATTCTTTTTATCTTCATTTGAAATTTTCCTTAATTTTTTTATAATTTCACTTTAATTTATTATTAAATACAGTATAATAAACTAGTAAAAAAATAGGTTTAATTACCAATTTAGTCCCTAAATTATTTTAAATTGTTTAATTTGGTTCCTAAATTTTTAAAAGCTCCAATTTTGTCCTTCAATTTTAAAATTGCATCAATTTAGTCTTTTTCTATCAAATTGATTGACATCATTAGGGTTAACAAACGGGCCGGACCCGTCGGGCCAGTCCGCTTAATCCGCGAAAAATGCGGGTTGGGTTGATAAGGTTAGCCCGCTAATCAAAAGTGGGGTGGGCCAGCAAAATTGTGGGCCATACGCGGGTCGGGACGGGCCAACCTGCCGGGCCAATATTATTTAAATATTAAATATTAAAATTAAATAGATATATTTAACATAGTTTGAAATATGTATATTCTTTTAATTTATACTCTTTTGCACTCTTAGCGTATTCTAATTAACTTTTAAGTTTTAATATTAAAATGTTTATCATAATGATATTTTCAAATAGTCTTTCATTGCTAGCATATTACACTTTGGACAGTTTACATCCATAAATTTCATTTGCAAATGGTGTAATTTTGTGAATTATCACATGACATCATTTATTTAACATTAGTTTTAAATTATTTACTTTTATTTAACTTTATATTTTTTTAATTATCACATTTATATTTTTTTTATAATTTTTTGTATTTTTTAAAATTAACTTATTTTATTTTTTTTATGTGGGCTGACCCACGTTAAAGCAGGG
Organism: Glycine tomentella; assembly: GCA_007407185.1. Classification (NCBI taxonomy): domain Eukaryota; kingdom Viridiplantae; phylum Streptophyta; class Magnoliopsida; order Fabales; family Fabaceae; genus Glycine; species Glycine tomentella. The sequence continues at coordinate 515,742 of PYAF01002124.1, forward strand.
CGAGCTAATATTTCCAATTCACTTTGCAAAAGTAGGCCAACCCGTCCTGCCTTACATTTTTTGTGGGCTAAACCAGCCCACCCCATTTTTTTCGGAGTGATATGCTTTGCCAACCATAGAGGCCATTAGGATTGTGAATTCTGAAAGTTTCTTCTATGAATAGTGAAAACTGCCACTATATATATATTTATTATTATTATTTTTAATTTTCAGATTTGTTGGTGGTGTGGGGTGTTTGGCTCATATTTATTATAGAAGGAAAGATGTTGGTGGTGGCACACGGATCTGACGTTTTTAGGCTTGGTGGAGGCGGATCTAGTCGTTGTGATGGTGTTTGGCTCGTTAATAGTGGATTTGGTAATGATGAAGGGTGGAGACAGTGCGGCAACTCAAAGATATGGTGGTGTCGTGGTCACACACACACTAAGAGGCTACGGGTGGGTGGCGCGCACAAGCAGATGAGGGAGAAAGAGTGACCCACGACGTGGGTGTTGAGAGCAAAGGTGGTGTGCGTCGCAGAGGTGGTGGCTTGGGGTGTGCGATGGCAGGGTCATGTGGGACTAGAGAGAGAGAGAAAAAAAATGTCATGCAATGATGATGATGATGGTCAGGACAGTGAATGACTTCGACGAAGTGGGGGGGCCGGGGGGGGGGGGGTGACGATAGCATGCGGTTGATATGATTGGTTGGTCGCCACGCCAGATCTAGGTGGGCATGGTGGCTACGGTGTTGTTTAAAATAATAATAATAAATAGTAATTATTAAAAATATCATTATTCATAAAAAAAAACTTTCAAGATTCACAACCCTAAAACTGGCTACCAACCAATCTCCGTCTAAGTTCACTGTTCCAAATTGCCTTGTTGGGATCAAATGACATATATAGTTGTGGTTGAACGTAAAGAAGAAAAGAACAGAGTAATAAAAAATTATGACAGTTTCGTAGTTTTTGTACAGTAAACTAAACTTAAATCCCTATAAAAGGAACGTGATTAAATTACTTGTTTTTAATTAATAATAATATAAATTCGAATTTTGTTTTAAAAATACTCTTAAGAGAAATGTTTTAAGTGGTGCTCATATTTATTGTTAGTACTCGATAATATTCCAGTATCTAGTAAATAAAGTTAATAATAAATTAATCGTATAATAGAAATTTAAGTTCATATAATTTGAAAATTAGTCAATATTTTTTATAACTAGGATAAAAAGAGTAATGTTATTTTAATATTCAGGAGGTTTTTAACTAAACATAATCTCGTATTGAAGCGCTCTATTTTGGAAAATGTGAGTGTCAGCTATGAGAAAATTATCAGTAGGTTTCTCTATTCCTCATTTAAGAGATATTTTCTTCACAAATTAAGAGGCAATTTATAATCTTCTTTATTTGTGATGGAAAATGTCCCTCACAAATTTGTGACAATTTTTCCTACACAATTTTGTGAGGAATTAAAATTTATCACAAATTAATAAAAAATTATAGATCAGTTTCTAACTTGTGATGCATTTAGAGATAAACTTTTATGATTTATTCGTTTACTTCAAATTACAAATAAAATAAAAAATTCCCAACAACAAAGGCAATTGAATACCTACTTAAAAATATAAAGCATCGATAAACTTTTGCTTTTATACTAAAACAAGAAATTAAGGATGTTTCTTAATAACGAAAATCTACTTGTATTTTCCTAATTACTCCACAATATTTGAATAAGTGGTTGTATACTTAACCATTAAGACCAACAATACACATGCAGATTATTGTGAAAACTATAAATAGAAGTCTAGAACAAACTTATTTGGTATATATATTCCTTATCCTATCCATAATTGAATTTTGTCATTTTAAAATCATTGAGAAATTCTTCAGATAGAAGAGCACTTGGTACACATTTCAATTTCAAGATCAGGTTCTTCATATGATTCTCAAATCCCATATCTGCTTCCATTATATGCATCAATGTTGCATTAGTTATAAGACACTACTACAAAAACTTCAAGTGTGGGGCAATAAACAAAATTGAACTTACCTGGCAGCATGTTATATCAATCACTATAAAACTCAAAACTTGGGCATAATTAAAACTCCAAGTGATGTAGAAGAGTGACTCACCCATGAACTAAAAGAGATCAAGGTGTGAAAGAAGACGTCAGAGTTTTAGTATCAAATCCAACATCTTAAGAGATTTATATAGAGTTCAAAATGAAGAAATCACTTAAAGCTTTCGAAATTATTTAAGATTTAGTAAAAAAATTATGAATATCAATATATTCTATTTTTCTTTTTAATAAATATATTACAAATATCTTTAATAAATAAATCATATATATATCTTTATCATATTTATACCAATAATTTAGGAATATATTAATTAGTGATATTAGGAATATATAATGTTTCTTTGTTTCCTTTTATTTAGATTATAAGAAGTTTTATTTTTTTCTTATAGAGAAAGCATATGTACTCAAAGAAGAAGATTATTATTATTGAATAAAAATTTGAGGTTTTCTTCGTTTCTCAATCATTGGTATTCGCTTACGAATCAACGATCAATTGAACCCTTATCTCAACCTCTCAACATTCTCTTGAATCAAGAATTTGTTGAAACCCTCATTCAGTTCCATCATGTGTGCTACATCAGATTGGTATCAGAAGTCAATACGATCCTACACCATGCTGCTAAGGAGACATGCTACTCATTCTAACCTAGAGAATGTGATTTGATGGATCGATATCACATGATTGCAGTTGCAGGTGGCCCACTTGACACAACAGTTGGTTGCTCTTCAACCGCAACCACAACACCATGTTCGTGTAGTCATGGATGACAATCATCCAACCTGAGATGATGAAGATTCTTACATTGACAACTACTTGTTTGACATTCCCCTTAATTAGAGATTGGTATGCCTTGTTTGATGTCGACATTGAACATATTTATGACATTGATGATGAGGTTGATGTGGATGTTGATGTTGAAGAAGAACTCATCCAATGTATTGAACCTGTTTTTGACATTGATGACAAGCTTGATGCGGTTGTTGATGAGGTGCTCGTACCTTTTCACGTGAGTACGTACGTTGTCAACATCACTAGGGATGGAAAAACGGGTCTGGCCCGTCGGGCTGGCCCATTTAACCCATGAAAAAATGTGGGTCGAGTTGAGATTTTGAGCCCACATTCATTAAACGGGCCGAGCCAACCCGGCTCACAAAAATGTGGGCCAAATATGAGTCAAGGGCGGGCCAGCCCACTGGACCAACAGCTCACCAATAAAAAAAATATATTTAATAGCTAATTAAATTAGTGGCTTAGAGGGGGAGTGACTAAGAAGGAGTGAACCACTACATTAATCTTATAAGTTATATTCAAATTAATATAAATTATTTGAACTAGTTTAATTTAAAATTATATTTTTATCACAGAATTAATTGAGTTAGTTTAACACATACGTTTTAGACTTTTAGATTTAACGAAATGTGGAGTATAAGCCGCATGATTATAGGTAGTTAGATTAGAATCATTAGATCCATGAATAAGCAGCGCAGCACAGCCACATGCGGCATGCATATATCTTTCAGAAGATATCCAGCAATTATAAGAACACGCGTCAATCCTACCAGCAAAATACGCGTCCTTCTTCACGTACATCAAGATTGCTCAAGAAAATCGAGGGAAAGAAAATGAGAAGATTCTTCATATAGCAAGGTAATGCAATTAAACAAAGCATATGGTTAAAATCGAAGTGGACGTGTACAAGGATACACGCCACTCGTGCACACAGTATTAAACACTAAATTAATACACTCATAAACTCATTGTTTTTGGAATTTTAAAAAGGTTATCTAAAACTCAATCAAATTATTGCGGATCCCAAAACTTCTGCAATACCTTTCTTTTTTACTAATCCGACTTTGCAGCTCAAGCTCCTTCATATTGAGATAGCAGTGGATACCAATTTTATATTTGAAATCAACACGGTAATGTGGCAAGAGAGGAGGCAAACTAGGTGATGACTAACGAAGATTTCTGTTTACCAACACACGGAGAACAAGCCACGTATACACCTTAGGCACAAACCCATTTCACATGCATTCACGAACTTAGAATTTTTTTTTTATATTTATATACTTAGTGGCAGGATTGTCCCAAAAAAATTTTTTTAAAAAAAATTTAAATTAATATTTTATGTATAAGAATATGAATTCACTCAAAATCTAGTTAGTACGTAATAGTTTAACAAATTATTTAACTTTTAAATTTTATCCATCCTTCAAAATAAATATGAATATGAAAATATACTCTAAATGTATGACTATTACTTCGCATTTCTCTATTTTTTTTTATTATTTTATAACATATATGAAATAGCATTTAGGTTTCTAAATATGTTATTCCCTTTAAAGATTATTTAGAATTCAAAATTAAAAGATAGTGATGGAAAAGTCGGTAGAGGAGAAAAACAAATATAGAGCTTTATTTTCATTCTCTCTATTTTAATATTACCAAGATATCAATTGTATAAAGCCGTTATGATATACTTCTACACCGAGAGCACAGTATGTCATAAATTAGATAAAAAAAAAAAAAAAAAAATACATGGTTGAAGCCGCAGAATTCCAGTTTGGTGCTACTCATCCTGGAGCCCCTTCCATCTTAATTAATCCCGAAGCCGCAGAAGCCATGGCTCTCCTTCCGCTACCTCCTCCGCGAACAACATCTCCACTTCCTCCTCCTCGGCTTTGTCCTCGCAACCCTCTTCTTCTTCCTCCTCCCATCATTGTCCCCTTCCCAACCCCTTGGAGCCCACAACCCATTCTCCATCCCTTACTTGGAGCCCAACTGCTGGCCCACCAACTCCCGAAGCTACGATGTCGTCTCCGTGCATTCCGTGGGAAAATCCCTCTTGGGATTAAGCGGAAGGGACTCCAGATCGTCGTCACCGGTGGGGCCGGCTTCATCAGGTCTCACTTGGGTGAATTTTTATGACTGACATTTGACCCATAGTGAGTCTACCACTGACTACATATAATATCAGATTATTATCATATATGTTAAAATATATTTTTATTTTTAATAATATTCAAATTTTATAATTTTTATATATTTTATTAAATTTTAATAAAATAATAATTTATTTTTATTTTTGGCACTTTTATGATTCATAAATAAATTATTAAATTTTATGTTTATTTTATGATAAAAAAATTCATATATTATTAATCTATTTTAAAAGGGACTAATAATAAATAAAAAATTTATCAAAAAATAAACATAAATTTACTAATTTATTGGGAATCAAAATTTTGTTTCAAATAAAAGACAAATTTGTTAAACAATAAACATAAAATTCATTTCATATATTTATTAGTATCACAATTTTAGTTATTATATATAATAGATAATGTCGGCCAGAGATGTGACAAGTTAACCGAAATCTGAGCGTAGCCTGTATGCCTGTATCACTTGCCCCACACGTTAATTGAGTAATTAAGATGATATGTGCATTTGGGATTATTGGGGATAGATCTTACTTAAAGAGAAACAAGGACTTTGTATGAGCATCCAATAATTGAGCTTCTATTAGAGAGAAACAAACACCAAATTAAAAAGAGCAACCGTGGCAAATAAGTACCATGTTGGCTCTATTAGTTTGCCCTCTAGATCTCGGTTAACTTGTCACATCTCTGGATAGCTAAAGTGATGGAGGTTTTTTCTTTTTGTGATCAACAAGAGCTAAAAGCCCCAAAAACTAAAATCCTCTATTACTTTCTGATAAATTTTTTGTTTGTATAGAGTCTTTAATAAAATAATAATTTTATTTTTGATTATCAATATTTTTATAGTTAATGATAAATTAACGAATTTTGATTTGTTTCATAATACAAAAAATCATTTGTTATTAATCATTTTGAAAAAGATTAATAACATTAAAAAAATTATTGGGAAATAAAAATAAAATTCACTAATTTATCAAGGATAAAAAAAGTGTCAAGAACTAAAAACAAAACTTTATTTTACCAAGGAACAAAAACAAAAAACAAAATTATTAAGGAGAAAACACAAAAATAAGATATTTTGTAAGGATCATAAACATATTTAACTTAAAATTAAACACCAGCACAATGAGTTGGCCTATTAACTTTCCTTAATCATGTTTGAAAATACCTCCCTAGAAAAAGCCAAGTGAAGGATTTGCTTAATGATATTATAACAATGGTATGCACGCACACAACCATTATTAATAATATCAAGTTATCAACCACTAGCTTTCAATCGCTTTCAATAGCAATTCTATCCACAGCATGATCACAAGCCAAACTTAAAGCATCCCTTATGCCACAAAATTATGCAAAAGGCACGTTGCAAACACCCAATTTCTTTACAAACCCCATTACAGAAATTGAGCTCTCATTCCTCAACAATCCTCCACAAGCCACAAACCCGTTGGAACTCGCTATTGCATCAGTATTCAACTTGAACCTATTATGATGTGGAGGATACCACTTAAGGAATCAACATCTGGGCGAGACTCCCCTGTTTTGTCCAGCTTCAACAAATTAAAAGCATGTTGAACATGAATTAGCCTTGTGCCTAACCTCCTCCTACAATATATTTTGTGGCCCCCACTATTGTTCAAAAACAAATTTATTCCTCCTATTCCCACTGTCTAGAGTTAAGGAAAAAGTAACCTCCCAATTATCTCCAAAATTGAATCTATTCAACAGATTACTACCTATCCACTCCACTACATTTCCCACGTAAACATCCTTGACGATATGCGTACGAATTACAAGTCTCCCCACCTCTCTTGTTCATTGACAATCCCTCAACAGATGAACAATTTAAAGATGTATCAAACAAAAAGGACACGACACAGACTAACAAATGCGACGTCTGAAACGATTCTCATTTGTTAAAAGCGAATCCTTCACCATTTTTCAACATGTGCACTCGGACCCTTTCAGGAACCTGCAAACTCCAAATAATATTAATTATATAACCATTGGTTAACACTATCCCCTCTAGAAATTAGACATATATGAACTTTTTGTAGAAACATTCCCATCCATAGAGCCCTTCCAAACTACCACATCATTACAAAAATCAGAATTCGGCACACACAGCATGAACTCTCTAAATAATATTAGTTGACAACAAGAGTTGTAAATGGCTAAAGTCCCAACGACCATTCTCTCCAACATAATTTGCACCATTTTTTGAATCTCCGAATCAGTAATACTGCTTTGAATATGCAAAAAAATACTATCAATACATATCAATACCTGGAATCCAGGGGTCCAACAAAAATCTCGCCATTCTTCCATTGTTTACCTTCCATTGAATTTTTTTTCACCACTCAACATCGACCAATGAGCCTTTAAACCCTGCCAAAGATTAGCACCCTCTTTCCCTACATACATTCGAGGGATATTGAGGCTGCCATAGTTATATTTCGAGCGCATCAAGCAAACCCAAATTAATTCCCTATTTTTAATAAGTTACCACCCATTTTTCAGCATAAAGGATTGGTTAATAGTGCCCATTTCTAAGAGACCTAATCCACCAAAGCATCTTGGTTGACAAAGGTTCTTCCATGAAGTCATGAAGTCATATGCACCCTTCTACACTCATCAGTATCCCCCAAACAAATTGTCAACATTTTTTTATCAACCGCATCACAAATAGATTTAGGCAACCAAGCAGATTGGATCACATAAGATGGAAAAACCGGAAGCATAGATCTTGTGTGACTACCTACAAAAGATAGATTCCTATCTTTCCAAGTACTAAGTCGTCGATTGACCTTATCTATGATAAATTGGTACATCTGTCTATTTCCCCGTTTGTGAAGAATTGGAACACAAAGGTATTCGCCTAAATCATCGGTACATTGGAATCCCAACAATTGGATAATCTCCACCTTAGTCTGACAAACAATATTGTTTGAAAACCAACTTAATAGGTTCAAAACGTATTCGCCTAAATCATCGGTACATTGGAATCCCAACTATTGGATAATCTCCACCTTAGTCTGACAAACAATATTGTTTGAAAACCAACTTAATAGGTTCAAAACCAACTTAATAGTCTCCAATTCCTTGATTGTTGTTGTTGCAAACAAGATGATATCATCTACAAAAGCCAAATGAGATAACTTTGGCCAACCTCTAGAGAGCTGAATGGGTTCCCCAGAATCACTGTCCAAAGAAACATTAACAAGCTAGAATAGTCTCTGAATTAATACACAAGACAAAAAGAAACTGAGATAATGGATCCCTTGTTTAATACCCCTAGTTGGCTTGAACCCATCCAATGTCCCACCATTCAACAATACTTTCATCTTTAAAGATGAAATACAGTGTCAAATATGATCAACAGTGTTTGCTGGGATGTGAGTATCTTCTAGAGCCTCCTTCACAAACCTCCATTTTAGTCGATCATAGGCCTTCTCAAGGTCAATCTTGATGGCCATCCACCCAACCTTTCCTTTCTTATGCCTCATCGAATGGAAAACCTCCTAAGCCACAAAAATATTATCAAAAACATGTTGGCATATTAAATACTGCGAAAGTATATAAACCGTTTGTGGTTTGGGATGTAACTAATCATCATAGTTTTATGTGTTTACCTCTTGTAGATTTCAACTTGGTTGATTGGCTCTTTGTTCCTAACAAATCTTTCAAACTATCTCTTGAGGGGGAATGAGTAGGGGTGTGGTCACCTCTTTGTTTTCTAGGTTTTCTGTCTCTGACCTAAGTATGAGTATTTATATTAGTCTTTTGTAACGCCCCAGACGTATTATCATTAATAATATCATAATCGCGCTATCAACGTTATATAAAAGCGGTACGGAAGCGATAAAATCGAATTTCTTGATTACATTATGCATGCAATATAAAACCACATCATAACACATATAAAACAAGTCCCTGTTGATTCAGATGAACATAAAACAACATCCACATAGGCAGATATACAAAACTAAAATAAGACAATCAGGAGGAACCTCATACTATACATACAACAACAGGGTTTGTACATATACATAACAGATGCTAGACCACATCTGTGGTTATACAACATAAATAGGTACAGAACAATGGGTGTACACACACCCTATCCCTACACCAGGAAAAATACAACACAGAGATAAAAAGAAGAACTCTTCTAGTCTTCATCTGCAGCCCATGACCACTCCAGCACACTCTACTAGAGCCTCCTGTCCGGTGGTAGCTCCTCTCCTCTAGAAGCACCTGAAAACCACAACCCACAACAGGGGTGAGATAAACATCTCAGTAAACTCAGGGTTCTGGGAGATCCTCCCTTACCCTGGTTCACCCCCAAGCACATTTACATAAACAAATCATAACAAAGCCTAGGACTTCATCCTGGCTATCACACATTCCCAACTATCTGGGTACTAACTGAATGCTACCAGCATCAGAGGTATCCCACCTCATACTGACTCTCAAGCCATCTCAGACTCGTCTCACAGAGGTACCTTAACATAAGTGTCAACCACTGGACACTTTCCATACCAGAGAGGCACCGCCTCCTCCACTAAAACAAGCATTGCCTGAGTCATCTACTCAGGACTTAAAGAATCCAGATATGGCTCATCTAAGAGGCCCTAGGCTCTCATCCCCTCGGGAAGCCCTCCCTTAGAGATACAACATATCTGTACACAGCCTGGCCTGGGAAAGAACATCCTTACAGGGCAATCACCTCCAGGGCTTTCATATACACTGGCCTGGGAAAGAACATCCACACGGGGCAATCACGTCCAGGACTTTCACAACACATGCCTGAGAGAGACTATCCACACCGGGAGCTCTCATCCCTCAGGACTTTCAACCCTCTGCCTGTGAGAGACTATCTACACTGGGAGCTCTCATCCCACAGGACTTTCGACTGCCTGGGAGAGACTATCCACACAGGGAGCTCTCAATCCCCCAGGATTACTCATCAGCTGCCTGAGAGAGACTATCCTCATTGGGAGCTCTCAATCCCTCAGGACTTTCCAGTCAGATACCTGAGAGAGACTATCCACACACAGGGAGCTCTCAATCCCTCAGGATCTCTAATCACCTTCCTGAGAGAGACTATCCACACAGGGAGCTCTCAATCCCTCAGGACTTTCCACCACACATGCCTGAGAGAGACTATCCACATCGGGAGCTCTCATCTCTCAGGACTTCCAGAAACTGGCCTGAGGATAACCACTCAAGACTTTCATCATCACTGCCTAAGAAGGAACATCCATACAGGGCAATCCATCCTTAGGACTTTAGGCGGAGAGCAGTGACACCTCCCAAGGAGTATCAGCCATTCTAAGGGTGTCCTCAAACTCTTCCTCTGGCTAGGGAACCTCATCTAGCCCGATACTATTCCAGTATCCTATAGATTCCAACACTGACCATGTGATGGTCTTTATCTCATAAAGAGTCACAGAACACTCTCATAGTGTTCATCAATCCAGAGGCCCAAGGCCACACACTTGAAGCCATAGGTGCCAAAACACCCTCACACTATCTCAGTGTCTATCCTAGGGTTTATCATTTATTCACATTTCTGAAACGGTCTGAGTCTCACTCCAAGCACCGTTCATCTAGCCTTTTAGGCTCACAAAAATTATCCACAATAACAGGCCACACTAGTCTTTCTCTCCACAACATGCACATAAGCATATATATATATATATATATATATATATATATATAATCAAACATGGCATGCAACCATCACCCACTTGGGTGGCAAACAAGAGAAAGGGAATAATTCCCAGAACGATGAGCTTACCTGACAAAGTCGTGCTCTGCAGCTCAATCCCAAAACTGTGGGCTACGCCATTGACACCCTCGGTGTCACGTCCTATACAAAGGCACACAAGCAAGAATCAACAATCATCCTATCCGTATAAAACATCTATTTATACCAAAACATACGGAAAAACATAATCTGCTGCATAAAATTCTGCAGATTTTACACCCACTTTGAAAAATCATAAATCCTTGTGGGAAACTCCTAAAATCACGAGAATTTAGAGGCATCAAGATATATCTCTTATCTTTTAAACAAAACTAGTTTCATAAAAAATAGCACAATTTCTAGGAGTCTCCAAAAATAGCACAAAAATTCCAGAGCAAACCTAACTCTCTTAGCTTTCAAATGACACCGGTTTTAGACCATTTGGGCACCGATAGCTCCTGCTATGGACAAAACACCAGAACTGCCCAAATAGGTGTTCTTGGCTATCATGAACTTGCATGCATGATTTATGCATGGAACACCATATCAGCTTAAAATCAACTTCTACACACTCCAAATCATACATCAAAACTGTCTCACCCTCTTAAAACTCAACATTCATCAATCTCACTCCAAACCCTAATCCTAACCTCAAAAATCATGGAGAAATAGGAGGAGATTACAAACCTTAGAATTCACTAGACCAAAATGGAGGGTAGACCAGCGCTCTAGTGCTTCCAAACGCGGTTCAGCGGTGCCGAACGAAAATGGGCAGATTCAAAACCCACTATTTTCTTCAAATCACTAACACCCAAGGCTCAAAACCAACAAAGAACAAAAAAAAAGGGCTTTCTTTCTTGCTTGCTTTATGATTTCAATGACTAAACAAGTGAAAATGACAAGAAGAGAGCTTGGGATTAAGGAGAAACCAGAAAAGAAGAAAAAAGAAGAAGCAAAAGGCACAAAACGTAATCTACTCTTTTTTAACAAGAAACAAGGGTGCGTCCAGCAATTACTAACTACACCCGTACCTCCGACAAAGACCAAACTGCCCTTACTTTCGTAAATCTGTTTAATCACGCAAATAACACCGAAAATACCTTAATTAAATTTAGTGATATTACATCTTTGGACTCTTAGTCTCAATCCAATTGGGCTCAACTAAAAAGCATAGGGCCAACAATCTCCCACTTGCTCTTTTGAGAACAAACTTAGGTCTATAGAACCCAAGACCATGTAACTCATAAGTCATCATTAACTGAAACATTTCATCCCTTGTCTCAAGCTAACTTGGGGATCCACTAGCTATTATTAATCAAGGCTCCTGATAAATCAACAAATGATTATCTAATTTGGTGCTACTCCACTAAAAGTCCGAACTTGAACTTCAAGATTAATAACATATATAACATGTATATGCATCACCCCTTTGTAGAATGTTTATAATTGATTGACAAGTTTTCTGTTACCCAATCAATTATTTATTCCCTTGATTATGATAGTTTCTCTAATGTATTACATGCACTGGCCAGTGTCTTCAATATCCAAATACCGAAACATATTAAGGAGACATTTCCTACAAATTTCATATTGTTTAGCTCATAAATACCGATAATTAAATAATCTCACTCCCAAAATACCAAGTTATTGGCCATCAATAGATCGCACCTCACCCGTTGATAAATCAAAGAATGAAAACTATTTGATTACCTATTTATAATAAACTCAGAATTAAGAGCAATCTTATAACTATAGTTATCTAGAGATTTGATACCTTATGACAGAAAAAACACTCTTAATCAAATCTCTCCTTGATCATTTCAATGTGAATATTAATTCACACCAATATTTTACAATGATTCGGACAAAACCATTTCATAAAATATTGCAACCTAAATAAAGTGCCCAACTTTATTTAACAGCTGTGAATCTGTTCATCAATTATGAGAACCTATGATCATGTCCTCCATGAACGTATCCATATGATCATATACTTCACAAAAGGCATAAAATAACAAAGTAAAAATCAAGCTCCTAAAGCTACAGAATATCCAGAATCCTCCTAAGACCCATAGATATAACATGTCTCTTGAACACACGTTCAGGCAAACTCTTTGTAAAAGGGTCAGCAAGGTTTTCTTCTGATGCTATCTTGGTTACCACTGTGTCTCCTCTTTTAATGATGTCTTAGATCAAGTGGTATATCCTCTCTATGTGTTTTTGCCTTTTGTGACACCATGGTTCCTTGGATTGTGCTACTGCCCCATTGTTATCACAATAAAGTGTGATAGGACGGCTAGCACCTGGTATCACCCGAAGATCCATAAGGAACTTCTTCAACCATGCGGCTTCCTTTACAGCTTTTGATGCTGCAACATACTCAGTCTCTGTTGTAAAGTCAGCCACACATGACTGTTTGATACTTCTCCAATAGATGGCCCCGCCATTAAGAGTGAACACATAGCCTGAAGTTGATTTTCTTGAGTCAATGTCTCTTTTGAAATCTGAGTCTGTGTAACCAATGGTTTCAAGACTCCCACTTGAATAGACCAACATATAATCTCTCGTTCTTCGAAGATACTTAAGTATATGTTTAACTGCTATCTAGTGTTCCTCTCCAGGATTAGATTGGTATCGGCTTACTACTCCCACTGAATAGCAAATATCTGGTCTGGTGCACAACATAACATACATAAGGCTACCTACTGCCGAAGCGTAAGGTATCCTACTCATGCGTTCTCTTTGCTCAGGAGTTTTAGGAGAATGCTCCTTAGAGAGATGAATCCCATGCCTGAAGGGTAAAATTCCCCTCTTGGAATTCTCCATGCTAAACTTGGCAAGTATTTTGTAGATGTAATTAGCCTGGGATAATGCCAATACCCTATTACTCCAGTCTCGTAAGAGTTTAATACCAAGACTATAATTGGCTTCTCCAAGGTCCTTCATATCAAAATGCTTGCTCAACCAGGTCTTTATGCCAGATAATACCTCCATGCCATTTCTAATAAGGAGTATATCATCTACATAAAGCACCAGAAAAGATACTGCTTCCCCTTGGATCATTTTGTACACACACGGCTCATTAGGACTTTTCTCAAAACCATAAGACTTAATGGCTTGATCAAACCTGATGTTCTATGATCTGGATGCTTGCTTAAGTCGATAAATGGACCTTTGCAACTTGCATACCATATTTTCTTGCCCCTTGGCTATGAACCCTTTTGGTTGCTGCATATAGATATCCTCTTCCAAATTTCTATTTAGAAAGGCAGTTTTGACATCCATTTGCCAAATCTCATAATCAAGATTTGTTGCAACAACTAAGAGTATTCGGATGGACTTGAGCATGGCAATCGGTGAAAAGGTTTCTTCATAATCCACACCTTTTATTTGGGTGTACCCTTTCGCCACCAATCTAGCTTTGAAGGCTTCAACCTTTCTGTCCGATCCTCTTTTTCTCTTGTAGATCCACTTACACCCAATGGGTCTTACCCCTTTTGGTGCATCTACAAGAGACCAAACTGAGTTGGAATACAAAGAATCCATTTCACGATTCATAGCCTCAAGCCATTCCTGAGCATCAACATCTCCTAGTGCCTCGTCATAGCTCGTGGGATCATCATCTTCTTCAATGATGACATCCTGATACGATTCGCCCAACAAGAGAATTCTTGATGGTTTACAAATCAATCTCCCACTACGACTTTGTCACACTTGTTGTTGTGCATCTACAGGACGATCCAAGTTAGGTGGATTAACAATTTCTGGAGGAATATCATTATGTGGGTTAACCAATTCTTGATTTTGTTCTTCCACAAGTGGTGCTTGCATTTCTATAGGTTCCACTTGTTGAATATCATGTTGAAAGTCTGGTTTTGAATCTGGTTCCTGTGTGTGTTCAACTACAGGTATACTTTTCCCTCTTTGAACAACCATAGGAACAAAAGCTAGAACGGCCTAAGGTTGAGGTGAAACTTGATCTGAGACTAGCTTATCAAGAATAACCTTACTCCATGGCTTATAATTTGCCATATAGTCCTCCTCTAAGAAAGTCGCGTGAGTGCTCACTATGACCTTATTTTCTTTCGGACTATAAAACAAGCAACCTCTGGTTCCTTTAGGATAACCTATAAACATGCATACTTCTGTACGCGAGTCCATTTTATTTGGCTTCTGTTGTAAGACATGTGCCAGAGCACCCCAAATCCGAATATGATTCATGGTGGGCTTACACCCTTTCCATAATTCTATTGGTGTCTTTGAAACCAACTTGGACAGAGCTAAGTTCAAAAGGTACATAGCAGTTTCTAAGGCATATCCCCAGAAAGAATCAGAAAGAGATGAATAACTGAGCATAAATCTTGCCATTTCTAAAAAGGGTTCTATTTCTCCTTTCAGCAACTCCATTCTATTGGATATAAGGGAGCATCATGAAGAGTGAAAGACTTTGATTCAGAAATGGGTTTTGAGCTTTCAACATACTTGAAGTGCCTTGAAGTTTTGTAAATGATTCAAGTGTAAGAGAAAGGAAATCTGATTGATCCTTGCATTGCATTGCATTCATGCATTATCAAGCTTAAATGGTTTTCATTAAAACATTAAATCTTTTATCCTTTTGGTTAAGGTTTGAATCTGATTAAAAGGTTTTTGGAAAAATGAATTCTTACTATTTTAATCGATTACTTAATAATATAATCGATTATTTTGGTCTTCGTCCAATATGGAAAAACCTTCATGAACAAATTAATCGATTACCTGTTTAATCGATTATTTGGCCTTTGATTGAAAATAAACTGCTTTGTTAAAGGTTTTAATCGATTACTTAGTGTAATCGATTACATAGTTGAAAATTTATTTTAAGCCTTGCTTGATAATCGATTACCAATATCAGTAATTGATTACATTCATTTGGTAAAAGTTTACTTTCTTATTTAATTGACTAACAAAACTCGTAATTGATTACACAATTCATTTTGTGAAATTGAGCTTTCTATCTTAATCGATTACAACTCGGTTTAATCGATTATTTTGCTCGTTGCTGAAACCCAAAAGCTTTTTTAACATTTTAATTGATTAAGTGATAATTTAATCGATTATCTGGCGCGTTTAATCGATTACAGTTAGTTACAAAATTTGTTATAAATAAGATTGAAGGCTTAGCTTGTTTTCTAACTTGACCACTTCATATTTCTGAGTATACACAAGCCTTCTAAGTCTTTCAAAGTGATTTTCTCAGTTCTATTACTTCTTGCTTCATTGAAAACATGAATGGGTCTTTGAATGAATCTTGAGCAAGAAACTTTTCATGATTAAGGAAAAGCATGGTCTGATTTTTTTTGCTATTCAACCTAATTGGTAACTCATGTGCATTTCATTCATTGGATCATCAAGTTGTCTCTTTCCTTAATCTTTGTTTGTAAATGATGAGTCACTATTTATCACTATTTACTCATCTTTCTGTACTCATTTTAATCCCTAATTTGTGTTTAATCATTTATTTTGCACTGTTTCTCAATTAGGACTTAATTGGACCGATAATTCAGATTTTAATTAATTTGGATTATTTTAAGTTAATTTTCAATTTTTATTTTCAGGGCAGTTTAATAATTAATTGGGCTTGGAATTAAATTATGGACTTGAAGATTAGTGCGCCACGTCAGCATCAGCTTAATATTTTCCATAATATAGATTTCCTTTTTATTTTATTTTATTTAGGCTTAATATTATCCATATCAGAATATGGATTTTATTTTTATTTTATCTTATCTTTAGTGATTTTGGGCCAAAAATTGTTAGGAAAAGGTCCATTCTTTTAGGTTAGGTAGTTACTATATATTTAGGGTTCTGTGCCCATGCAAAAACACACATAACAGAGGCTGCCAACAAACACAAGAGTATTTTTGTTTTAGGGTTTTTAAGGTTTAATTTCGTTTTCTGCTTTTTGCTTTCAGGTTCTTTTTTCGTTTTTGTTATTTCTATTTCAGATTACAATTGCATTTTAATTCCAGTGTCGTTTTCGTTTTCTGTTTCATCTTTTAATTTCGTTTTCTGTTTCATCTCGTTCAAGTGCATTCTGTTGTTATTTTCGTTTCCATTAATTAGGTTTTTGTTTCTGTTGAATTTCATTTAATGTTCAGTCTCGTTTCCATTCGTGTTTCTATTGCTGTTTTCAATTTAATGGAAGGCTAAATCCTAGGGTTGGACCCTAGGACAGATTGCAGACCTTTAATGGAGGTTCTCTATTTTTCAAATTCGTTTTCTGCTTGGTTCTTCCTCGTTGGGTTTCTGTTCTGTATTTTTCGAATTAGAGTCATGCTTAATGATTTTGATATTGATTGATTCAGTAATCTCAGTTTGCTTAATTCTGAGAGTTGCCCTGATGAGGTTCACGTTTGCTTAAGTCGTGTAAGGAAGTTTTAGGTTAATCTTCACTTAGTTGATTAGTCTGAACTACTGAGGATTAAGTTAGAACAAATTATCTTTCGTGAACCAAGGATATTAGAGGCGCAATCTGTTCAAAGGGTCTAACTTGTTTTTAATCACTGCATTTCAATTTCGAATTTCTGTTTTATTTTAATTATTTTCGCATTCTACCAAAAAAACCCCCAACACGTTTTCAATCCCTTAAACATTGACAATTGATCCTTGAGAGACGACCTAGGAGTCACTTTCCTAGTACTACATTTAAACTGAAATTAATTTGGTTGCGTACGGCTGCGATCAAATTTTGGCGCCGTTGCCGGGGATCATTAGTTCTGTTTAAGGGTTCTATTTTTGTGTGCGTGTGTTTTTGTTTTTGTTTTGTGTTCTGTTATTATTTAAAAAAAAAATTAATTCGAATTGGTACCTGTTACCTATATCAGTTTGGCTTGTTATAATTGTGCTTTAGATTTTTGTTTCTTGCATATTTGGTTTGTTGATCAATTTTGCAGGACCAATTTAGTGCCCTCAGCAAGCATTCTGCGCATACCAGGAAGCTGCGCATACCAGGACGCGACGCAACAGCACTGAATAGAGTGAATAGTACCTATTTTTTCTGAATTACTTGTGATTTTTTTGTTTTGATAGTTAGATTTGTTATTTTTTCGTGAATTTTTGTGTGGTAACTTCTTTTAGGTTATATTTGTTAGGAAAAATACCAAAAGCATTTAAAGTACTACAGATTTTGAGTGGCAAAAAAATTTGGGATTCAGTTTTTGCCAAAACTTAAAACGGTCATAACTTTCAATCCGACCGTCAGAATTGGACATATTATATATGCTTTTGGGGTAGAAAAAAAAGATCTACCCAACCCAGGCCGCGTTGCTGCCTGGCGACCGTTAGATTTTCAAAAAGAGGCCGTTTTATATTTTATTTTTATTTTTTAAGTTTTATTTTCCTATTTTTCTATATTTCCTTAATCTGTTTTATTTAGTTATCCTTTGAATTAGGCTTTGAATTTTGGTGTGATGTCTTTTCATGATTTTAGGGTGATGCTCACAAATTTTTAGCTCATTTGGACTTCGTTTGAGTATAGCTCGAGTTTTACCTCTCTTTATGCTTATCTGCCAATTGCTTGATCTGTTGCATATAGTGCATGACTAGAGGCAATCCAGGAGACTTACAACCCTTTGATCCTGAGATAGATAGGACCTACCATAGATTAATTAAGCATTCTAGGCAATTTTCCTTAGAGTCTGTAGCCTTAGATAATATTAGCTTAAATTCTGAGCATTCTGTGCATAATATTTCTGATTCTGATT
>PYAF01002125.1:12522-33838 GCA_007407185.1 Glycine tomentella
TTCTTGGCCTTTGGATTCAAAACCTTCAGGTTGTGTCATGTACACTTCCTCCTTCAAGAATCCATTCAAGAAGGCAGTCTTGACATCCATTTGCCAAATCTCATAGTCGTGATATGCTGCTATGGCAAGCATGATCCTAATAGATTTGATCATGGCAACGGGTGAGAAAGTCTCATCATAGTCAACACCTTGTCTTTGATGATATACTTTCGCAACCAACCTAGCTTTATAGGTTTGAATGTTGCCATTTGCATCAGTCATTCTCTTAAAGACCCACTTATTGTGATGATTGAAATTTTGGGGAAAAGTCTTAATTACAAAGGAGACTCTGCCCAAAATTTTATAATATGTTTTCGTATTTAATTTTTTATTAAATTTTTAAATGGGCATAAGAGTGTGTTTTCTATATTGTAGTCCTTCTCTTTAATTTAGAATTTTCCTAAAAATATCAGTCTTAGGATATGATGAATTGTGATTGTATGAAATTTGGGTTGTCTGAAGACCTAGGGAATGTGAAGCTCAGGCATATGTATTATGTATAGATGTGAAATGTGATTGCTTGTAATGTCGTTGATGATATTGAAATTGAGATGCCATTGATGTAGTTGATGATGTTTAAATGAGATAGTGATGATGTAGTTGATGATGTTCAAATGAGATGATATTGATATGCATGATGATGATATTGAGATGATATCATATTGAGATTGATAATGACATTGATGAGAGATAATGTTGATGTGAACAATGTCATTGTGTGTGGATATACATGGATACCCATGGGAGGTGTATGATGGGTTACCCTTGCGAGGAAGGATTTGTTCCTAACCAGGTCATACACTGATGGTGCCCATGGTTGTAGGCTGTGTATGTACACGTGGGATGCAATGACCGGTTGGTTACCCTTGCAAGGATGAATTTGTTCCTAGCCACATTTAGTGCATCGGTGAGCCCACATTGGTGTGTTACGTATGTACATGGGGGTGCATGACGGGCTACCCTAGCGAGGAAGGATTTGTTCTTAGTCGGGTCATGCATTGATGATGCCATGTTTCATACTTCATTTGCATGGGTGGAAATAGAATGAAGGCACTCGCGTACCTGTGGCTTTCTGTGGGCTGAAAATGCATGTACTAAGGGGTCATCAGGTTTAGAATTCCCTAACGATGTTGGTTGAACACCTTGAGGGGGGGAATGGCCAGTGCATAACAGGGTGGCCCTGATAGGTAGTGAATCATTTTTCCTATGAGAGACTATTTCCGGGAGATGGTACCATATTGCATGCTGATAGATGAGTCAGGTGCATGCATCATTCTATGCATGATTGTTTGAGTTGTGAAATACATTGGATGATTGGTTTGTTGAGTGTGTATTGGAATCATGGAATTTTGTTAATGATTTTGATGGGTATTGTTTCCTTCCCAATTGTCGCTATCTGATGTTTGTTGATTTTATATAATAAACTCACCCTTGCATTGGTTGTACCGTATGGTTGGTACCTGTGATGATCACGAACCTTCGTTCGTGGGAGTAGATTGTAACAACCCGTATGCATCCGGTTCATTAACATTGATTTACGGTCATTAAGCACAACAATTATCACAGATACTTAAAAAAGGAAGCAGTAAACAAAATGACGTCATCAAACGTCATTAACAACATCACCTGTACATCATATATGGTGAATTCTCATAATATACAAAGTATATTTATCAAAACTTTACATGTTTCTCTTAGGTACAAAACATAGGCATAAAACAAAAAATAGAGCCAACATGCTTTTCACTCTATGCCTAGGGTTCCCTCAAAATCATATCCCTCTACTCGGGCATCTTGCCCTGGGATCTATCAGCTGCTCCCTGAGCATCACCTGCAAAACATAATCCCCAACAGGGGTGAGATAACAATCTCAGTAAACTCAGGGTCCCTGGAGGTTTTTTCCTCACCCTGGTTCACTTTCATGCACATAATATCAAAATTGGCATTACAAACTAGCCATCACAGTTATCAAACCATAATACCACATGTACATAGCCTAATACATATATATCAATGCCTGAGGAGGCTTCATCCATTTATATGGGCACATCTCACATCAGGACTTACTAATCATGCCTGAGGAGGCTTCATCCATTTATATGGGCACATCTCACATCAGGACTTTCTTTCTTTGCCTGAGAAGGCTTCATCCAGCTATGTGGGCACATTTCACATCAGGACTTACCTATATAGACTATTAAGTTTAATTCTACTGGCCAGAGAATTTCATCAATCACTTAACATTTATCACAATGTATAACTCATCAATCACATATACAACACTATCACAGTGTTCAGCTCATCATATACGTGTTTCCATATAACAGTAACACACAATTTCAATATACATGCATCATGATGTCAATAACCATAACTCCCTCGGAGTATGGTGGAACACAAACAGTGGAAAACACTCCCAAGAAACAAAGAGCTTACCTGCTCTCAGCGCTACATCGGCTCTCCCGGCTTCGTGGTCATAACCACCAGTAATATCACTATCACGTCCTACACAAGGCATACAAACAATCAATCAATAACGGTCCTCAACCGTTAGAATGAAAAGAAATGTTATTCCTTTCCATTAAAACTTCTCTGTTCTCTATCTTAGGGTTATCAGAGCTAACCACCTTGTAGGTGATTCACAGACCCTCAGCAGGATCTATCTTAGTCTAACCAAGATCTTAGAGTCCCCCTAGACTCCGGATAAGCTCAATTCAAAGCATTTTGTTGCTCAACCATTTTATATTTCAAGGATAACCAAGTTGTTCAAAACTATCAATCCAACATATTTTCACCGTTTATATAGCCTCCTGAACAACTTTTATAACAGCACCTAAGCTCATATCTATCATAATACCTTCCATTTCCTTAACATTCTTCCTACTCATACATATCTCAGAGTCTAAACCAAATTTCATCAATAGTCATGATTCAAAGCTTAGTATTCATTAGAACAACCCCCTGAACATACTTTCTAAAGAATCCAAGCCCAGTTTCATCCCTAACACAATTGGGTTACTATTCACCCTAAGAACCATTTTAGAAATCAATCAGTAAAACTTGAGTTTCTTACCTCTAAACTGTCAAGGAAGGCTGGAGAGTCACTTCTCCAAGCTTTGGTGTCCTTGACTCGCCTTCTTTCCCTTCCAAAACTCAGTTTTGCAAAGTCCCCTAGAGAACGGGATCTCTCCGATTGATGGTTCTCTCGAAGAATTGAAGCTGGAATCTAGCTCACAGAGGGGTTCTAATCAACTTTCTAGTTGGATGGGAAGTGTTTAGATGAAGTATGGAGAAGATATGAAGCTTTTCTAAGTCATCAATGGCAGAAAAGCAAAGGAAGAAGAAGAGGAACGTTTTTCGTCTCCCAAAACGCAAAAATAGCTTTTTATAGGCCCCTAATCTGCGTTCCCAATCTAATAGTGCCACACCCCACGCTAATCGCGCCACCAATTCGAAAGAAAAGGCTTCCTGGAGCATTTTGGCGCTAATCGCATCATATATGGCGTTAATCGCGCCAGATATTCAAATCTGCGGGTCTCCAGGGCCATTCTGGCGCTAACCGCACCATAACTGGCGCTAATCGCGCCACATGGTCGAGTCCTGGCGCTAACGGCGCCGCTCCTGGCCCTACTCGCGCCAAAAGTTTGAAAGAAAAGCCTCCTGGTGCAATCTCACACTAACGTCGCCACTTCCCACGCTACTGGCACCACTCCCACGCTGTTAGCATGAGATTTTTTTTTTTAGAAACCTAGGTTATTATACAGATGAGCAGCAATAGGTGACCTTGGATGGAGATCTTCTTTTTTATTGGAGTCACCGAACCGATGTGATAACGTTGGAAATCTTTTTGGAATAGAGTTGTGTTTTGTTAATCAACTCTTTCTTAGTTAGTCCTTTGATTATTTTTGTTGGTCATGTAATTCCAGACATCAATATTTGTAAATAAAACTGGATTATGTTCTGACATGTGAGTGATATGTAAAGTTTTAAATGTACATCCATATGTATCCATTTATGTATTTGTTCCATTGTATGATAATTGTATTATCACGAAAAATTTACCATCATTTTCATAATCAAATTAATGGAGTTTTTATTAAAATTCAGATCTACACGATTTAAGAGTTAGTGATATCATAGCGACGAGCGGGTCGTTACAAAGGATTTTGACGCTCAAGTAAGTACGTGAGTTAGGTGAGAATGAGATATGAAAATGGTGAGCTAGAACCTGGCATTTATATAGTAGAGTAGGAGTTGTGGGTCCTTATTTGTAGGGGTTGTTACAATGGTGTAACAATCCTTGCAGATAATTCTAGCTTGTAGATAATAGCTAGTAGATAATTGTAACTTATAGATAACGTGTATCTTATAGATAATTGAGTACCTGCCACTTGATAAGGAGGTTACAACATTGTCATTAATATTCAAATATGAGGTATTAGAGATAACCTGTTCGGTCGAGTAGCTCGGCTCCTATGGGTGAGATGACTGTGCTCTTGTTCCAGGATTGACGTGGAGGGCTCATGTGCATATTGGAACGCCACATCACTTGCCACATATATTTTATAGACCTTGGACAATACATAAGCCCCCTAGCTCTGAGCAAGCTTGTGGGCGAAAGAGATTGTCTGGTGTTGAGGGAGATTATTTTTTATGGTAATAACCTCGATTGTAACATCCTCAAAATTATATTATGAGTTATATTTATGATTTATTATGGAAGTAGGATGATATAAGAATAGGATAAATTTTATTTGAACATAAGTTGCCCAAAACTTCCATTTCTGCCACCCGAATTGAGAAATTTATTTCTCTCAATTCTTATCCAAATTTAGTGTATAATATATGGAATTAAAGATCTAGATGTCTAATACAACATATAAAAATTTCAGATAAATCTAGTTTGTGTACTGCTTGCAGTAATTAAAACCTTAAGGGATGTCAGTATGGAATTTCTCAGCTTGCTGGTAGTTTTGAAGTCTAGATTAAAATTGTTATAGCTAGAGTTTTATAACTCAGTATAATGCATGTTATACCTTGTTAGAAAGATTAGGAAGTATAGTTTAACATACTAGAAAATGAGAATTTTTGGATTAGTGAGTTGGTACAGAATAAATAATGAGTGCACCCTATCTGGTTAAGTGCTTATAGCCCTTTGGACCATTTGGATTGAGTAAAACTTGCAACTCTTGGATTTTTGGCCAAAAGAATTAAATGTTCAACTCCAAAAGAGTGATAAATCAGAGCTTGCCCAGTCCAAGAAATATCCACGTGCATATACTCCCTCAATAAGGAAAAAAATGCACTTGAACAATAAGCCAAATATAAAGAGTAAACCCATAGCTGCTGTAAAATATTTTTGGCTGAAGTGAAAAGATTTAATCAAGGCTTCTTGTGTGCATGTGGAACAATTTATGGAACAATTTAAACCAAGCATATTCATTCCTTTGCTCAGCTAACATACACGTAGAAGCCAACTGCCCAAATCCCATGATTTAGAGAATCTTGACTAAAAGAATCAAAGTCAAGATAAGGCTTCAAAGTTAAATATCTTCTAATGTAATGATGATTTAGTTAATTCCTAACTAAACTAAATCCTAACTCAACTAAATCACTTACAACAAAACTGATTAAGAGAGTATAAATAGCTAAGGATATGAAAAAATTTTGAACATTAGATGGCTGTCCAAAATACACTCCAAGGACACTAAATTATTTCTTGCCAAAGCTTTTCCTTTTTACCTCCTTTGCCTTGCTTTGGACGTGCCTTTCCCTAACACTTATACATCAGCCAATTTCTTCTTTTAAGATCTCATTTCTTAGAGGATTTCTTAAGGAAGACAGCCCTTGCTCCATTCCCTTTCAAAACTCAAACTCACTTGAGGTAGGCTAGGCTTAAATCTCTAGTTAATCATTTGTTTTGATTAACATATATGCTTAATTAGGAAGATTTATGGTTATTATCTAGGTTGGAAATTCATGTTATTTGAAGGTTATTTTATGATATGGAAATGTTGATTTAAACCATAGGATAGGTGATGATTTATAGGCTGAAATATTGGTGATGTTTGGAAGTATATTTGGTGATCTTTGGAAGTGATTTTGATGATATTTGGACTATTTGTTCATAGTTTTATTATGGTACTATTTTGAATTAATTTTTAAAAGTAGAGGTTGAATGGTATGTAGATAAATGGTTCAAATGATTGAGTAATTAAATTGAGGATGAAGTAGTAAGGTGGTAGGTGAAAGGAGATTAAAATGAATGTTAGCTTATAATTTTCTTGTGAAAGTTTAAATGAATTAGAAATTATTTGAAAGATATATTGTGGTTTATTAGTTAGACTACTAACATGATTCTTTTGTAGCTTGAAGATATTAAATTGTCATGCCTAAGTTGGTAAAATTTTTCCTAAATAAGGTATGGTGGTTTAACCATACTTGTGGTACGTATGATGTTATGACAACAGCAATTTTTTTTCATAAGGTGGTATGTATTTTTCTTATGGATTTTGATTGATGATATGTTGATTCAGTACGATATGTAGTGACCAGGTGCAAATATATGGCAGAAATCATGCATGTTTGCGTAAGACGATCGTAGCGTCTACATCAAGTGTAGCTACATACAGTACGATATGTAGAGGCCATGTACATCCTGGGAAAGTTCATTTCATGCATCCATATAGTTTGCATAATTATTTTATTGCTTCATTTGAATATATTAATTATTTACTAATGTACTAACGTGTTCGGAAGTTTAGTTTTGCATACTGAGAAATTTTATTTCTCACTAGATTTGTTTCATTTTTTTTATAGATGGCAATAATGGTCAACTTCATTGACGCCTTGGACTGACAGTGGTACAAAGATAAAGAATTGTCTCTAGGAAATGAATGATGAAAATGTTGTAGTATCTTTATGTTTCGTTGAGAATGACTCTTGTACAAGGACTGTGGCTACGTATTATATATATATATATATATATATCAGTTTAACAACTTCTATAACTTCTATAATTTATATGTTTTAGAATTTATACTAGGATCTGTTCAGTAAAAATAAAATAGTAATAAAAGTTATCTAATGATTCTTAAAAATTTAACCCTAATAAAAATATAATATCTAGAATAATTTTAGGTCATTACATCGATAGGTGTGAGAGTTGCAGGTTTGTCAAGTTTTCCAAGCCCCCTATCCTGGACAAGTGTTGTCCGGGCTGTTGCTGTTAAGTCTTCCAGGGAGGACATACTTTTTTGTTTTGTAGGCACAGTCAGGCGTGTCAAGCGAGTGGAGTGTCCATATTGGACAACTTTGCCCTTTTTTGATTGTTGGAGAATGTATTGAAGACAAGCGTTTTGCTTCTCTTCTGCAAGCGAGTGCAGCGAATGTGCGGTACTCTTGCATACATGTCACTCATGGAGTGGGCACGTACTAGAGACGCGATTTGTGGGTGAGTGGGAATGCATTGTGGTGCCAACTTTTAAGGTGTCATTTCAGCTTCCATCAGTTACCGAAGAGTCACGCCTCCACTTAAATGGAGTGGACGTTTGAGTTTTTTTTATCACTGCCACTTTGAACTTCTGGTCTCTTTCTCTCCTCAAAACTTCCTTTTCTTCCTTTTTGATTTCCCCTTCCGATTGCCTTCTTCATTCTCAAGGTATTCTTTCTCTTGATTACGTCTTTCATTTCTGACTCTGCCATGGGTATGTGCGGTAGTGACTCCAAGGGTTTGATTTAGCAACCCCAGGTAGACCGAGAGGTCATTTAAATCAATGGCTTCTTGAGGAGGAGACTCGTTGTGGAACTTCTGACAGCGAGTCCTCTTCTTCTAAGATGATGGTGGACTCCCGCCTTGTTGGCAGAGGTACTTCTCACCTCCGTAGGAGGGTGCAACCTTTTGCTGCTCCTCTGAATGGGGAACCTGTGCCAGTTAAAATGATTCTTCCCCCTTCTATTTCGGGGGGAGTGTAACGACCCGTCTCGTCGCTATGATATCACTAACTCTTAAATCTTGGAGATCTCAATTTTAATAAAAACTCCATTAATTTATTATGAAAATGATGTTAAATTTTTTGCGATAATACAATTATCATACACATATTACAATTACATAATTAAACACATATATACATATATATTAAATCAGTACATGTCATCCAATGTTAGAACTTCCTTTAGTTTTACATGTATATACACCTGAAATTACATAACAAAACTCTTTCTCCAAAGAGAAATCCAATGTCATCACGTTGGCTTGGTGGCTCCAACCAAAAAGAATCATTCTCTAGAGTCACCTATTGCTGCTCGTCTACTCACACGAATAAAGGTTCATGATCATCACAGGTACCAACCACACGGTACAACAAAAACAAGGTTGAGTTTATTATATAAAACCAACAAGCATTAGATAACAGCAGTTGGGAAAAAGACAACACAAATCACCACAATTATTACCACAAACCCATCATTCCATTACACATTCAACAAAAACAATCATCCAATGCATTCCACAACTCAAACAATCATGTTCAGAATGATGTATGCATCTGACTCATCACTCAGCATGCAATGTGGTACCATCCTCATGGAAATAGCCTCTCAGGAAAATGATGCAGCAGCTCGTCAAGGTCACCCTGTTGTGCATTGGTCGCTCCCCCCATGGTGATCAGCCCTGAGTCACTTGGGAGTTCCAAACAGAGTGATGACCCCTAGTACCCCCGTACTTACTGCCACCATTCTATTTCCATCCATGAAAAATGAAGTATGAACATGGGCACCATCAATGCAATGACCATGGATAGATAGGGACCAGAATTTTAATAATCCCTTTCTTTCTTGGGATGCTTAAAATTCATAAACCCTCCCTTGCAAGGTTATCCAGTCGTGCACCCCTATGTACATACACAACATCACCGATACACTGACCATGGATAGATAGGGACCAGAATTTTAAACAATCTCGTTCTCTCTTAAGATGCTTAAAATTCATAAACTCACCCTCGCAAGGTTATCCAACCGGTCAATATATCCCACGTGGACATCCATAATATACAACCATAGGTGTCATCAATGCACTGACTATGGATAGCTAGGGACCAGAATTTTAAATAATCTTATTCTCTCTTAGGATGCTTAAAATTTGTAAACCCACCCTTGCAAGGTTATCCAATTAGGCAACCCCATGGTATTCATGTATATCCACATCACACATTTCAATATCATCATTATACATATTAAACTCATCTCATTTCAACATCAACAACCAATTCATCATCATCTCATTTAAACATCATAAACCATATCATCATTATATCATTCAATCATCACCAACACAACAATACATCTCATTTTAACATTCTCAATGACATCAATATCACCTTATCCATCCATAATCCATATTACCACTGGACTGGTATTTTAGGAAAATTCTAAATTAAAGAGGAGGACAACAATATAGAAAACACGCTCTTGTGCCCATTTAAAAATTTAAAAAAGAATTAAATAAGAAAACATATTATAAAATTTTGGACAGAGTCTCCTCTGTAATTAAGACTTTCCCCAAAAATCCAATCATTACAACAACAACATCATTCACAGTTTTATCCATCAAAAAGAAAACTCATCGCATTCTATTAGTTAAAAACCTCAGTTGCCTTGAAAATGACCACACACAGGAACAAACACACATCACTCATAAATACACCGCATCCCATTAGTTAAAAACTTAGTTTTTCTTGAAAAACAAGCACACAGCAAGGACAGACAGTTATCTTCATAGTTGGACTCCCTGGCCCCCAACTATGGTAACAAAACTATAACTAAATAATAAACTCCCCTTACCTAACTAGGAGTTGTCCCTGTTACAGCCTAGCAATGTTGTTTCGTGATTCTTCGAATACGCGTGCTTGTCTGAACCCAAAGCTCTGTATACCAAATTGAAGATAATTTAGTGTAGATTTCAAAGGCAAGGTCAAAATTAACATTTGGGGTCAAATACCCACTCAAATCGAAAAAGGGCTAAACGGTGTTTTGAGAGTTCACATCAAAAGATATCATTTTGAAATTTTGATTACACCAATGTGATCGAGGTTCAACAAGGATCACAAAAATAACATCAATTTCATAAAAAGGAGACTTTTACAACATCTCATTTTCAAAGGGTTTTCAAAGGATGTGTAAAACTCCCAATAACAGTACCCAAAACCTAAGAGACACTAAGAGAAGCTGAAACTAGCTAGAAGAAGAAAAAAAAAACTAAGATTACCTCAAGGAAACCAAGAAAGAAAGATTGGGAGCTTCGTTCTCTACCAAAACTTCGAGTTGACTTTCAAAGATTCTCCTTCGATTAAAGGGTTCCTCTACGTGTAGTGGTCCAACGACAAGCGACAGTGGCTCGTGGTGGTCACCGGTGGTCGTGGGTGGTGGAGGGGGAGGGGGAGAGGGTTAGGTGCTGTTTTTGGAGGAAGAAGGAATCCATTATCGTGATTTGGAGGTTACTGCATGCTTTCAAAACCGCCTTGACTCACCCAGACGAGCCAAAAAGCCTTCCAAAATTCGCCTAGTCAAATTGGCCCGATTTTAAAATTTTTGATTTAGTGAAAAATTATTATCTCATGCGAACCTACCTTTAAAATTTGAAGGCAATCCAACGGTTAACCAATCTAGAATGGTCAGTTTTCCTAAAATAGGTTTCGAGTCAAACTCGGAATCACTCAATTACAACGCAGCTCCAACAACTCCACATAACTTGACATCTACACCAAGCAATTGCACGAGGATAATTTACAAAACAATTCAACTAATTCAAACAATAAAATAACACAACAAATACACCAAATATAAATTTTCAGTTATCGAAATTTCAGGGTGTTATAGGAAGCGAGACGGAGTGGTGGCGGGGACGTTAGAGTTTCCCCATGTGCGGCTTGATGAAGAGGAAATAGCTACTGCAGAGGAGGATGCTGGTGAGGAGTAGCATGCTGGGGCTAGTGTTTAGGCTACTCTTTCTTTTTATTTTGTCTTTGTTGGTGTTTGGCCTTAAAGGCTTTGTAAAGTTGACAATGATTCTTCTTCTTTAATATATTAGCTTTCCTTTGTTGATGAAATTTGCTTTGTCATATATCTTTGCATGTTGTTGCCTTTTGTCTATACAATGCTATGTTGCTTGTGGTAGTAAGGATAGGCCACTTTGACGAGAATGAGATCTTGGCGGCGTAGGAAGCAAGACCTTGATAACTTTGTATAAAATAGAGAGCTAGATGGTGTGAGATCATCTCATGTTTGATTTTAACATGACTAAAGGTCTTACCAATCATCTGGTGACGCTTCCTTTTGCTTTACGGAGCTTTTCCCCTGATGCTTGTGAGGTGGTAATTTGATTTTCACCTAGTTGAAAGTATTGACAGCCATTCTAGGGTATCTCTTTTTGCCCTGTGGAACCTGGACCTTTGACTTGTTGTAGTTCCAAAGAAGTGGGCTGACCAAAGGGTGTACCTTGGGTTTTTGTAGGAATTCTTAGCAAGGGTGGACCTTGGATTTCTTGTATTCTTGGAAAGATAAAACTTAGGAATAGAAAATCTTATCAAGGGTAGACCTTGCATACCTTAGATTTTCACAAATACGAAACTTGGCAATAGAGAGGCTCACCTAGGGTAGACCTTGGGTTTAATGAGCTTTCGACAAGGGGAGCATTCATCCTAGGTTTTGGTGAGGCTCACCAAGGACAGACCTTAGATTTGTCAAGCCTTTGGAGATGCGAGACTCACCAAGGACAAACCTTGGATTTGATGAGCCTTTGGAGTAGCGCGACTCACCAAGGGCGGACCTTGGGTTTGATGAGCCTTTGGAGATACGAGACTCACCAATGGCAGACCTTCGGTTTGACGAGCCTTTGAAGAATCGACCAGCAACGCGCCTGTTCTGGATTTTGTCGAGGCTCACCAAGGACGAACCTTAGGTTTGTCAAGCCTTTGGAGAATCGGCCAGGGACGCGTCCATCTTGGGTTTGTCGAGCCTTACCAAGGGTAGATCTTGGGTTTGACAAGCCTTTGGAGAAGCGAGACTCACCAAAGGAAAACCTTGGGTTTGATGAGCCTTTGGAGAATCAACCAGTGATGCATCCATCTTGGGTTTTGTCGAGGCTCACCAAGGGTGGACCTTAGGTTTGACAAGCCTTTGGAGAAGCGAGACTCACCAAGGGCGGACCTTTGGTTTGACGAGCCTTTGGAGAATCTACTAGCGACGTATCCTGGGTTTTGTCGAGGCTCACCAAAGGCAAATCTTGGGTTTGACAAGCCTTTGGAGAAGCGAAACTCACTAAGGGCAGACCTTCCTGGGTAGTGTCAAGGCTCTTAGACTTCATCCTTTGTCTCTAGTTTTACCCCCATGTTTTCTTTGTTGTCCTAATTCTGGAAAACCAACCTCTTTGTCGATGGTTCCCTAACTTCGACGTGGATCATGGCATTTGTGCCATATGTAAGTCGAAAATAAGTCTCGTTAGTTGTTGTCTAGGGTGACCAGTGGTAGGCCCAGAGTATAATGGGGATTTCCTCCTTCCATAGACCCTTAGACTTGTTGAATCTAGTGCGTAGGGCCTTGTGGATGACTCTGTTTGTTGCCTTCGCTTGACTGTTGGCTTGGGGTTGTTAGACAAAAGTCACGAGGTGTTTGACACGTAACCTTGTCATGAAGTCTTCATAAGATTGAGCTTTGAATTGAGTATTGTTGTCGATGACAATGGCGCAAGGGAGGCCATATCTATATTTGAGGTGTTTTGAAGTGAACTTTTCTACCTCATTGGCTAAGATTTCTTGTAATGGCCTTGCCTCGATCCATTTGGTGAAATAGTTGATGGCGGCTAATAGGAATTTAATTATTCCTAGGGCTTTGGGCAGTGGTCCCAATATGTCTATTCCCCACATGGCGAAATACCAAGGGGAACTCAAGCTATAAAGGTTGTCAGGAGGGGTGTGTGGGATATCTGCAAACTCTTGGAATCGTCTGCACCTCCTAGTGAAGTCGAGGGTGTCGGCCATGAGTCTCAACTAGTAGTATCCGGAACGCACCACTTTGGTTGCAAGGGAACGTCCCCCGGAATGGAGGTCGTAGATCCCTTCATGAATCTCTCGCATGACATAGTCTACTTATTGGCTATTCAAGCATTTGAGCAAGGGTGTTGTCATCCTCTTTTGAAT
This sequence comes from Glycine tomentella, assembly GCA_007407185.1. NCBI lineage: Eukaryota > Viridiplantae > Streptophyta > Magnoliopsida > Fabales > Fabaceae > Glycine > Glycine tomentella. The sequence continues at coordinate 25,758 of PYAF01002125.1, forward strand.
AGTTGGCCATTAAGGATGATGTAGTAGTTGGCCTTCCTTTTCAAACGTTAGGCCTCATTCTCATCTATTGGCAACACCCCCCGATTTAGGAAGTTCTTGTAGGGGGTCATCCAGTATGGTTCCTCCTCTTTTTCTGCCATGACCTATTGGGTGTCTATGGTGAGAGCTCGAAGTGTCTTCTGGATTATGGTCTTGAGATGCCCGGTCTTTTTGGTGTTGGCCAACTTGGAGAGCAGGCCTGCTCTGGTACTGCTCTCCCTGGGTATGTGATACATTTCAAAACACTCAAAGTCGCTAATGAGATTTTTTGCAATATGATAGTATTAGAGGAGTATTGTCTCCTTAGTTTGATATCTATTGACAACTTGTACTTGGACAAGCTGCGAGTCGATGTAACATCTTAGCTTTTTGGCTTCAACTTCTTTTGCTAGCTTCAGGCCTGCTATGAGTCCCTTGTATTTGGCTTGATTGTTTGAGGCTTTGAAGTTGAGCTTCAGAGCTTGCTCTAATATGACATTGTCAGGCCCTTTGAGGATGATGCATGTCCCGCTTCCTTTTACGTTAGAGGCTCCATCCACGTAAAGGTTCCACCAGTCTTGGGTGGTTTGGTCATTGCCAGCAAACTCTGCTAGGAAGTCTGCCATGAACTAGGTCTTTATGGGGCCGCAAGGTTCGTACTGGAGATCGAACTCTGACAGTTCTATGGACCATCCTACCATCTTCCCTACTTGTTCAGGCTTTCGTAATACCTGTTTGATAGGGTAGTTCGTCTTGACTTAAAATAGTATGAACACACACAATAACCAAGAGGGTGGTGAATTGGTTTAAACTTGGTCTTTTAAAATCTTTAAAACAATCAGAATATTAAGATCGTATCACAAAAACACCCTTTGAAATCTTTCAGTCAATCAAATTCCACCTTTAAAGAAAGCAATAGCAGAAATTATAGTTCTATTGATTCTGAAAAGATTATCCAAATGAATGACAATTAATGATAGCGAGATAAAGAGAAAGTATTCAACACCAATAAATATATTGGTTCACTTCTCAACTTGAGAAGCTACATCCAGTTTCTTCCAACCAACTTGGTTAGAGTTCCACTATTCACAAAATTCTTTCTTACAAGCTTACAAGAATCACCCTAAATCAACCCTTGATTAAGATCAAAAATCTAACTCCCTTAGACTCGTAGTGATCAAGACATAGAGAATCTCCTCTCTACAACCTCCTGTCTACTCTTCTCTCTAGAGAAACCTACTCTAGACAAGCCTTAAGAAATCTTTTGTAATAGTAACAAACAAACTGAAATTCAAAAATGAATTACACTCAAAGCTTAATGGAGAGAGACAACCTAATGATCCAATGTATATGAATGCATATGATTTACCAATCTTGATCCCAGTTAAATGAAAACAAATTTCAGAGCAAACTCTCCAAGAACTTCTTTAGAATCTTGCCGAAGAAGAAATCTTTCAATGTAACATGAAGATTTAGAATTTGTGGGACAAGAGCTCAGTGATTCAAAGTATCTCTTCTCACTTCAGAAGACTTTTGAAAATCTATGAAAATTTTGTTGTGTAATGTTCTGTTCATTTCAAAAGTCCCAACAACTTTTTATAGAAAATTGTTATAACTGAATGTAATATATTAAATCGTCAATGTAATCAATTAATTCCACTTACATAATTGATTAATATCATATTTAATTGATTAGAGTGTTCTTGACCTTTCTAAAAAAGATACATGAGCAAAGTAATCGATTAATTAACCATGTAACTGATTAACACAGGAAGTCTTGTTTCAAAAACGTGCCAAGTAATCGATTACCACCATATCGTAATTGATTACCATAGGTAGACTTGTTATGTGATTGTGCAGTGTAATCGATTAATTCTCAGTTGTAATTGATTAAAGTGTTCATCAAAGCTTAATAGAAGATTACCATATACTGGTAATCGATTAAAGCAGTGTGAAATAGTTTTTCCAAAACTTAACCAATGAACACTTGGCTTTTTATGAAATCATGAAAACTTTAAAGCTTTTTCACAAAATATGTGCTTTTATGAAAACCATGAATGCAAGCCAATGAATGATGTTTATGCAATGCAATGGATCATAAGATGAAACTCTTAGACATCTAAAGATTACATATGCCTTCAATTGAATAACATGTAAAAAGCTAAAACTTATCTAAGACTAAGAGCCTGAGCATCTTGATCCTCTTCAAGCTCTCCCTGTATCTAACATTGACTACCACTAGGTGACTTTGAAAGTATGGCCTAAGACGTCGAGATGAGGTAATGAGTGTCAGCGCTACCTTCTCTATCATTTGGTATCGCTTCTCTGCATCATGTAGGATACGGTTGGTGAAATATATGGGAAGCTAGTGTTTCCCTTCCTCTTGTATAGGGGCTGAGCTGATAGCCTCATCAGTTATAGATAGGTATAGGAGTAAGGGTGCACTTGGTCTAGGTTGACTTAGGACTAGCGACGTGGTAATAGTTTTATTGAAGGGCACGGAAGCTTGCTCATAGGCTTAGTTCCATAAAAAAGGCTCAGTTTTCCTTAGTAGCTTGTAGAATGGCTTCACCTTTTCGACGATCTTTCGGAGGAACCATGATAGAGACACCAGTCTGTCGTTCAGCTTTTGGACTTTGATGGAGGATCAATGCAAGCTAAAGAGCTAGGACTCAAGCACTTTAAGATCATATCCAATCTAACTTGTATCTCTTGGAAAAGTAAGAAGAAGCCCACAAAAGTGGTGAAAACATAAAAGGAGTGTTGTCTGTTGTAACAGATTAAAAGCATCTTTTTGATACCTGTAACCGATTACAAGCATCCTGTATTCGATTAAATCAGTCTGAAAAATGCAAATAGCTCTGTTTTAATTGATTATTTCGACCATGTAATTGATTATTGATGTAAACAGCTGAACCCATAGCTGCTAAGTTTTCCCAAATCTACCTTACAATAGAACCCAAGCTTCAAGCAAACCTCAAGAACTCATAAGTTCCAGCACTCATTAAATTAGGGTTGTTTTCAGAGTTTTAAGTTGCAGAAAATGGAAGATGGAAGAAGGATAGGGATGAAGGTGAAGATAAGGAAAGGCACCATGGAAAAGGATTTCCAATAAGCCTAGGAAGAATCACCACAATAGCATTGGGAAGTCATTGATAAGATTCAGAAGTTCTTGAAGAAGAACAAGAGAGAAACTCTCACAACAATTTCAGAAATTATATTAATCAACCAAAAGTTAGTTACATTCAGTTTTGGCACTTTATATAGGCCACGAAATTACAAGCTAAATGTCACTGAAATGTAAGAACATACAAATTGAAATGAAGCCTAAATGAAGCTTGAAGTGCAAGTTTCCCATAAGTGACCTTTGGCTTCCCAAACATGTGCAGAAAAGCTTAAGAACTGGTTTAATCAACTATTTCGACCATATAATCGATTATTTAACCTAAATAATCGATTACTTGGTTTGGTAATCGATTATTTTGCTCATATCTATCCTAGAAACTGATATATGGCCAAAATAATCAATTAATTTGACATGTAATCGATTAAAACAGAGCAATTTCCATTTTTCAGACTGATTTAATCGATTACAGGATACTTGTAATCGATTACAGGTATCAAAAAGATGCTTTTAATCTGTTGCAGGATGCTTTTAATCTGTTACAACAGACAACACTACTTTTGTGGGCTTCTTCTTGCTTTTCCAAGAGATACAAGTTAGATTGGATATGATCTTGAAGTGCTTGAGTCCTAGCTCTTTAGTTTGCATTGATCCTCCATCAGACTTCCTCAATGTTGGTAGGGCACTGCATCTCTAGAATGGCTTTGCATTTGTTGGGGTTTGCCTCTATTCCTTGATGTGTAATCATGAAGCCTAGGAACTTGCCTCCTCCCACCCCGAAAGTGCATTTTTCTGGGTTGAGATGTATGTCATATTTGCAGATTTCTTCGAACAGCTTTTCTAGATCTGCCACATGTTGGGCTATGCTTTGATACTTGACTACCATGTCGTCCACGTATACCTCAACATTTCATCCGATCTTTTGTTTAAAGATTCAGTCCATCAGTCTTTGGTATGTGGAGCCAGCATTTTTGAGGTTAAAAAGCATGACCTTGTAATGAATGTCGTTATCTCTTCATCCGGGGCGTGCATTCTGATCTAATTGTATCCTGAATATGCATTCAAGACCTTGGCATCGCTCCCACCATCTGATTGGTAAGGCTTCTTGCTCCCACCATAGCTTGTCAATGTTGGACAAGGGGTACGCATCCTTGGGACACGCCCTGTTGAGATCGGTGCAGTCGGTGCACATTCACCATTTGCTATTGGCTTTTTCAACCATGACGACATTGGCAAGCCAAGTAAAGTACTTGAATTCTCTGATAAAATTGGCTTTGAGTACTTATTCAGCTCCGCTTATACTGTCTTGCGTTGCTCTTCTCCCATCTTCCTTTTCTTTTGTGACACCGGTTTGGCCTGGGGACAGATGGCCAGCTTGTGGCATATGATGCTGGGGTAGATACCCGACATATCAGATGGCTGCCACACAAATATGTCTATGTTCCTGTGCAAGACACCAACTATGTGTCTGTGCTCGTGGCTAGTAAGGTACCTACTGAGCTACGTACACTACCCAGGTTTGAGTCTGAGCTGCAGCTTGACAAGTTCTTCGATAGGCTTTAGGCCTTTGTCAATGGTTTCTTCACGTGGATCCAAATCAAATATGTCGTCTTGACTTGCTTTGTAGACGGTCAAGGTTTAGATTGGAGACTCTTCGTCTATGCTCATGACTTGACTGCTACCATCTGCTGTGGGGTGTGTCCTATCAAGCTCCCTGGTGAAAGGATATGGTGTCACTTTCAAGCTTTCAGCATAGCATTGTCGAGTCTACTTTTGGCCCGCCTGGACAGTCACGATCTCTCCCGTTAAGGTTGGGAATTTCATCTTGAGATTTGGCATGGAGATGATGGCTCCGAGTTCGATCAGCATTTTCCTACCAATCAAAGAAAAATATGAGGTATCTACATCAATAATTAAATACCTAACTGTGAAGTTCCTTGAGAGTTGACCTTGACCGAAGGTGGTCATCAGCCTCTGGTCTCTATTGTCTCTCCTACAAAGCCGAGGAAAGGTCCAAGGTGAGGATGGATTGTATCAGATGAGACTTCGAGCCTCTAGAATGTTTTCCAGTAAAGGATGCCGGTGGACCTGCCTTCGTTAATGAGGACCTTGGACACAATGAAATTGGCGATCACGATGAAGACAATCATGGGATCGTCTTGATTGACAAGGTTGATGCCTTTAAAGTCTCCATCGATAAAAGTGATGGGAGAGAGACTTCGTGGTGATGGTATATCGAAAGAGTTAATGTCAATGTCCCAAATGTGTGGAGATGTTGCTTTCGGACTGATTGGACAACCCTCCATTGGAAAATTCTCCCGCGATGGTGTTGATTACACCTCGAATTTGTTGGGCGGGCTCGTTTTCCTATTCTCACGGAGGTTAACGTTCGAGTCTTTGCTGGTAGTGCCTTTGTCTCTTTCTATCTTCTACTCCTACCTTCTTCTGTCGACATCAAGATTTCTGTGTTGGTCCTCTTGGTGTCCTTCGGGTCTTGCTCATGCTTGGTGATTATCAGGACTCTTCACGAATTATGCAAGATATCCAACCTGTGTGAGATCTTCTATTTTATCTTTCAGCACCAGCAATCTTATGTTATCTTACTGTAATTTCAATGATATTTGCAGTGTTTGGTTTTATCTAACCCCGGCCTAGGAGGGAGTGGCAGAGGTAGCTTTATGGGTACCTTCGTGTTGAAGGCCTCCTCCAGGATAGTGGTACGATTGGCCGTTAGGGGTGTGTAGCGCTCATACCTAGGTACCTTTGGGAGAGTTTGACGCATGTCCGGCTTGTGCCATTTGTCCGACTTATGTGAGTCGGTCTCGGTACCTCTTTTTCTCTTGTCACGCTTTTGTCCAGCTTTCCGAACCTTGTTTCTAAACCTTGATATCTCCTCCATTTGGATGTAGCCTTTGGCTCGTTCGCGCAACTCGTCCACACTTTTGTTCGTGAACTTACCAAGCCGCAAGGCTAGCAACATGGAGTGCAATGCTACCTCTGGGTTGAGATTTCAGATATGGACAGCAATTCGCCCAAACCTATCCATGAACTTTTGGAGGGATTCATCATCTACTTGTCATAGACTGGCTAATGCAGTGGAAGTCATGCCGTGTGACCGGCTGGTTGCGTATTGTGAGGGAGTCCTTTGTACCATGTTAGTGCTGCCCCTTTGAGGGACGTTGGAAAGACGCGACATAGGATGTCATTGTTGGTATAGAGATTCACCTGGGTGAGGAATGCGTCTAGATGTTCATCTAGATCGATGGTTCCATCGTACCACTCCAAGTTGAGTGGCTTCCAACCTAAGGGAAGGTCAACCTCCATGATGCGGTCAACAAAGGGGTGTCGATGGGTTGTCTGCCTTTCTGTGGAGTATATGTGTGATAGACTGGGGTCATCTTGAGTGTTGACGGTGTGTTGGGGGTGTGATTCCCCTTGAGTACGTTCATTCGTTGTACAAGTAGAGGGATTGTCACCTTGGGGGTGTCTTATACGAGCCTCCAACTGGTCATGGTCAACCTTCAACTTTCGAAGTTCCTCCTCATGGCGTCACTCCATCTCTGCAATACGTGTCTGGAGATGCTGAAGAGTGTCTATGTCTGGCATGATTGTCGGGGGAGGATTGGAACTTTTAAGAAGGGTCTTATGCCTGAGGCCAGACCCCATGCTAACCATTGGTGGAAAAGAGAGGCTGTGAGGTAAGTTTTATTGTGGCCCCACGATGAGCACCAAATATACTTACCAAAATCTGGAGTTGTCCCACATCAGGGTGGACTTGGCCAAGGTAGGCTCCATGATATTGTACGTCGGACGCTGAGTACCCTTTGTTAGAAGGACAAGAGGGGGGACCTTCAAAATAAAGGACTACGATGCTCAAGTAAGTATGTGAGTTAGGTGAGAATGACATATGAAAAGGGTGAGATAGAACCTGGTACTTATAGAGTGGAGTAGGAGAGGGTCCTTGTTTGTAGGGGTTGTTATAGTGGTGTAACAGTCCTTGCAGATAATTACTAACTTGTAGATACTAACTAGTAGATAATTACTAGCTTGTAGATAATAGCTAGTAGATAATTGTAGCTTATAGATAATGTGTATCTTATAGATAATTGAGTATCTGTCACTTGAAAAGGAGATTGCAACATTATCATTAATATTCAAATAATGAAATATTAGAGATAACCTATTCGGCCGAGTAGCCCGACTTCTTAGGGCGAGATGTTTGTGCTCTTGTGTTAGACCTGACATGGAGGGCTGACGTGCATATTGGAATGCCATGTCACTTTACACGTGTATTTTGTGGACCTGAACAATATTAGAATGTTAGAGAAGCCAAAGAAAATTGCTAGAAAAGTATATCTTTGTCATATAGTTGGAATGACAATCATTAGTGAGAGAAAATTCATGGCAAGCAAAGCAAGGTTCATTCTTTTTTAAACCATATTTGGAAGCTTCAAAACATAAATGCTAGAATAATGTTGGAGACCCAAATTATTTAAACTTCAAGCTAAGACAAGGCAATAAAAGCCATTGTTGAACAAGAAAACAAAGGCAAACAGTGACAAAAAAAACGCAAACTAGGGCTGGGCAAAAAAATCCATATCCATAAAATAATTTATATCTAATCCATTTTAAATCCATTTAAATGGATTACTTTCATATCCAAATACATTTTTTTGGATTTTAAATCCAATCCAATTAATTGGATATGAAATGGATAAGGATTGGATATTTGTTTGGATTTTTAAATCTATTTTTTTTTTCCAATATTGATTGAGACTATTTTTTTGTCGACGTCAACTAATGATGATTTTAAGCCGTCATCTTTGAGCCTATTTTTCGGTTAATGTTGATAAGGCTTTTTTATTCAACATTGATTGAGACTATTTTTTGCCCGACATCAGTCGATGTTATTTTTTTGCCAACATCAGCTAGGTTTTTA
>PYAF01002125.1:42234-76425 GCA_007407185.1 Glycine tomentella
TCTGTAATAAGTGAATGCCCTTTTTTCTCCCGAAGTTGTCGGAATTATTCGTAATAAGATATTGGCTACAATTGAAAAAGTTTTATCAATAAAATTTTCATTTATCCGAGATCTAGGCATAGGTAAAAATCCATTCTATAATTAAATGAATTATCGTGTGAGAAATAAATCCCACAAATAAAGGAATTGTACAATACAGCGAAAGCGGAGATATAGGCTAAAATGCCCAGTGAGAATACTGACATGAGTAAGGAGAAATCCGAATGACTAGTGGCCATAACTCATTAAGCAATCTTAACCTTTTTCGCTTAGCCTTTCCTCTTTCTACCGTTACGAGATGCAGTATCCTCTAACGTCTTTGCTTGCACGGCTTTCGACCGGGACGGGAAGACTCTCAAAGTGTCATTCATCTATCTAAGAATGGTGCATATCATGAAAAAACCAAACATATAGATGTCAGACTACACTTTATAAGAGACATTATTGCAGGTGATAAGGTGAAGGTGGAGAAAATATCCACTGTGTGCAATCCAACAGATATTTTGACTAAGATTGTATTTCTTAACAAATTCAAGGATACCTTGGAATTGCTAAAAGTCCAATAGTTCTATTTTTCTTGTATATGTTTGTTTTGCTCTTTCTGTGTCCTGGTGTCTTCTGTTCTGGCATTGAACTTGTAGCTCTGGTTTCTTCTGTTTGTGCTATGTCTCTTTGAGCTTCAAGGTGGAGTTTGTTGAGTATGTGAAGCCCAAAAGTTTTCTATTGGCCCATTAGTAAAACGGTGCATTTTGATTAATTTGCTTGGCATATATATTGGAATGCACAGAAAGTGAACATGCGAGTTTTATTTTTTTGTGCCTTTTGGTTTTTCCTTATTCTTTCTTTCTCTTGAAGCTTTGATGCTTTCTCTTCTTCTTGTTTTCTATGTTCCTATGACCTAGCTCTGCTAGGGTTTCTTGTGTCTTCAAGATACCATGAGTTGTGGCCTTTAACAGTGATGGTTGACGTTGTGTGTAGGTCTCTGTTATTATTATGTAGTGTATTGCAGGTATAGATTACTTCTCTGTTATGAGTTCCTTGGGTTTCTTGGAGTATGCTCACGAGAGGAATATCAGAAAGAGAGCTCTTGAAAGGTTTGAGTGTTTCTATTCAAACACTAGTGTTATAGGATCTTGTGGTTTCCCTATAAATCTTTGTTCTCTTTCTTGTAATCTTGAGACCTTGTTTGACTGTTGTTGCTACGAAGTTGGCCGTGTAAGTCAGAGTGGTATACTCTTGTAACTCTTCTTGGTACTTTAGTGTTAATAAAGGGATTATAGGTTCTTTGCCCTTGGATTTAGGTAACAAGGAGTTTCTCCTAGTTACTGAACCAAGTAAATACTCATGTTCTTTTTCTTTTTTTTATGTTTCCCCTGATTTCATTTTAAGATTGTGCGCTTAAACTCTAACATTAATAACTACCATCCATACTATTTTACGCTGCCTTGCATCACAATTTGAAATTAACGACACCGTTAATATCTAATAGTCATACTTGACATTAAGTAAACAATTGGTAGGTTTGGATAAGCGGCAGATATAGTCCTCAAGTCATCGCTGTTCTCAATTTTTCGTGGCTGATAACGAACAAACTCACCTAATGGAAAAATAGGGCAATGAAAATACAACTCATGAACCTTGAATCCCTCAAACGGTGTTGGTTGAGCTAGAATAATGTCCTTTAAGGCTTCAAGAAAGATATCTTTCTTCACTTCAATTTCACTACCATAGTCTCTAACAAAGAAACAACCAAATACAGGACATGAGCAATTAATAGAGCTATCATATTGAACAAATAGCCATTGAGTTGGTCGTGGTGCAACCATTGTTGAATGCTAGTAGTGAGATGGAAGTAGGGACTACTTGCAATAGTTCTCTGTTTTGAACGCAAATAATTGCAATGATATTTAAATTGCAACATTATTCTATGTTCTGATCTTTAAATACTTCTCGAAGAACCGATTTCTAAAAGGGAAAAATAGAAAACAAAACCACACTTTACAAATGGGTTTATGGGAAACTCATTTCTAAAGTGAGGTTTTTAAAAAAAAAGAAAAAAAAAATATATATATATATATGCATATATATATATATATATATATATATATGCAAGTCAGAAATCGGTTTGGGGGGACCTATGGTGTTTTATCTATAGAATCACAGACTACCCATTTAACAAGTGTAAGTATAATCTGCAAGTATTGTAACACCCTAATATTTTAATAACCGTAAAATATATTTGTATGAATTATTCTTGTGCAATTGTTGATATGAGTGTTAGGTTATGTGAAATTTAATTAGTCTATATTTAAATTATTTGGGTGAAATATTAATTAGAAATATTACAAAAATGTTTGAAGAGAAATGACTATATTTCCCCTACTTTAAAGCAGAAATTACAAAAATGTCCTTAGGATGAATAATTACACAAATACCCTTGGATATTTTAAAAATTACCATAATACCCTTGATACTAAAATTGTCTGAGACACTCTGAGAAATTTTGTAAAAACCTGATGAAATTACAGAATACTCTTAGATGACAGATTATCAAAATACTTTGTGACAGAAAACATTAGAATAGAATTTCTATGAATTTTATAAGATAATAACTTTGAAACTTTATTCAGAAGAATTCAAACATCAGAAAAATATGAAAAAATGATAGACAAGATCTATCGAATTTCCCAAGGACGCCTTCGGCATCCAGGGGTCGTGGACCGACCATAGAACCCTGTATAGGATGCATAGACTTATTTAATAAAATGGTTTAGTAATTTTGATGGTCAGAAGTAGTATGGAACAGTCAGAATTAAGATAAAGAGCAGCTTTATATGTAAAGTCTATATTAACACTCTGTATAGACTACTTATGGGCAATTTATATTGTAATTGAAGTTAGTCTCTGGAAAACTCTAGAATTATATTATTAAATATTATGTTTAGGTAGAAGAGTTCAAATTGAACTTGACTTCCTACTAGAAAATGCCATGTATAAGGTAAAAATGAAAGTAGATTATTTTTCTTCATTTACAAAATAACATGATATATATATATATATATATATATATACATAAATAAAAGGAAAATAAAAAATCTTCCCTAAGCCTAGACCTTGTCCACGTGAAAAGCAAGGAAGATGGAAGAAATTTCATGAATTTGGACAAGTGTAAGGACACTTGTAAAGTGGTGGACACTTGTCATGGACACTTGTAAAGGAAATCATTAAGGCTTGAAAGATATTTTTATAAAGTAAAAGAATAAGGATGAACTTAGTTAGAATCCAATGGAATGAAGGGAAACTAAGTTAAGATGGTACTAAATGAAGGTAATTAGTTAGAAAGGGTAAAAATGTCCTTGAATATTATATCAATTTCCAACCACTATATAAAGGAAGGGGGGTCCAAAGTGGAAGTCATTTTCAAGCCACCCTTCTACAAGAAGCTACACGTGAACTACCTCCCTCATATCCCTTTCATTTCACTTTCATCCTCTCTTTTTCAAAGTCTAAAGCAAATAGAAAAAGACCCCACCTTTTGGAGAAATCACGTGGAAGAGCTAGCAAATTAGAAAGAGAAAAATAATCTTTCTAAGAGGTTACAAGGTATGTACAGGGAAGCTTTATGATAAAGATAGTTTAAGTGTTATTTATGATAAAGATAGTTTAAGTATTGTTCATGATAAAGATAGTTTAAGTGTTGTTTGTGAATAAGTGTTTAAAGTTCATGTGTTGTTGAGTATTTCTATGAATTTCTCTAAATTCCATGTGTTGCTGAGTGTTTCTATAAATCTCTGTACATGAACGATATGTTAAGTTTCTGTACATGAATATCAAACTGAGTTCTGTACTTGATTTATGTTGAATTTCTGGTAAAATATATGAGACAGTAATTGAAGAAATGATGTTGAAAATAAATATGAGTTGATAAAATGAAAAGAGTTATGAATTAAATGAATCGGTTTCATGTGTCTCATGTGTATAAGAGTTGCCTCACAGAGGAGGTGTATATAAGAGTTACCTCAGAGAGGAGGTATATATATAAGAGTTGCCTCAAAGAGGAGGTGTGTCAGATAGCTGCAGGAACTGAGTCCGTGCGTTCAGACAAAAGGTGTTTGAGCTGGGGGGTAACTCTTGGGGTGGGGAATCACACCACCCATGATTATCACATGAAGTGTGGGTGAGAATCTGTGCAACACCGGGAGACCCTGACTGGTCCGATAAGTTCTGTGCCATAGGGATGGGGTTATCTTGGCAGTTGGTACCAAATAATAAGAGTTCAAGAGAATCATGCATAATGTTAAGAGTCTAAAAGAATCATGCATCTTTAAGGATGTTGTTATGAATATCTGCATATTGAATATATTTTATTGCTTAAATTATGTTTATCACAAAATTACCCTGTATTTTGTGTCTGTGATTGACACCTGCTATGACCCCAATTTTATTTGGGTGAGCAGATGAACAGTAAAGAAGGATTGGCAAGCTGTTTTTTGATGAAGAACTTTGTTGAAGATGTTTTGTTGTAATAAATATTTTAGTTATGTGTACTATGTAATAGATTCTATATCAGTTTGTATTGTATTTTACAGTATGTTTTAGTTATAAGTGAACCAGACATAGAAATCTTTTGAATATTAGTTAATAGTAACCTTGGTTCAATAATTTTTAACAAATTGGCAAAGTGATTTTTCATTAAAAATCGATAATAACAAGATGGTAAATTGAGGCGTTACAAGTATCGTCAATTTGTTATGTTAAAATTTTGATTTTTAATTTATGGTTAATTTTTAATGTTTAATATTAAAGGTATGTGTTTCTCATCGACTTTTGAAAGTTATTTTTTTAGATACTACACGATCGATCATTGGACGAACTAGCCATCTCTTAAGGTTTTCATGAAAACAAACATATCGAAAGTCCACATCTTATCACATAGAAACATGCATTAACTAGTTATTCCAAGAAACAAGATGAAGTTGCACAACAGTCATATTATTCAATATGAAGATACTAACCACAATTACAAGCTTTTGTCTACCTACAAATACGACATCAAGAGAGGGGAAGAACAACTACGAACAAGTACAAAAAAACAAGAGTCATGAATGAATAAAAAAGAGAAAAGAAAAGCATTAGACCACAAATACATTGAGCTTAAGTGAATCAATCTATTGTAATATACAAAGTACTTGTGATAGTTAAGAACTTTATTGCAAATTCAGACTTTCAGTGGTTTAAAGAATCTCTGATTGTATATCAAACTTTTGTTTGTGAAAGCTATGAGTGACTTAGTCAAAAACAATTCTTGGGTGTTTTTAGATTCATAGAGAGTCTATGGGTTATACTAGTAGTGACCTTCAGTATATTTGTAAGCCAAAAGTGGCATAAAAGAAAACTTGTTGTAATCAAGGTTGACACATTTTGCACTTTAGGTTTTTACAGAAACATAAATTTTATAAATTATTAGACAATAATCGACTTTTATCTTATATGTTAGTTTTAAGTTTCTACATTGAAAATATTATTTATGGGGTCAACACGCATTTATTTATGGAAGCATTCTTTTGTTCTTGTAAAGCTTTTTGTAAATAGTTGTTTTGACATTAACGAATATTGGAAACACATTTTAAGCCTTGCAAGAAAAGTGTAAACAATTATGAATAATGGATTAGCGATTAAGGTTGGGATGATTGACGAAAACTAAGTGATTATCAAAAAAATCGTGTCATTATTTTGTTAGACTATTGGCAAGTGTACCAATGTCGTCGCAGGTTACAGATTTATAAAAGAGATGTCTCCACATAAACTTGAGTTACTCAGTTTTTTCAGATAAAAGTAAATAGTTCAATAGTTATGTACAATAAATTCAATCCAAATTTCATGGTTTAATGGAAATAATAGAATTAGTGCGTCGGATATACGAAAAATTATAAAAACAAGTAAACTGAATTTAATTGATTCAAGAGAAACGTAGGATTGGATTTCATCATTCATACCCTTAGTATCCAAATAATAATAATACACATGAATCATTTTATAACATTACTGATTTTCATGGTTTAATGGAAATAATAGAATTAGTGCATCGGAAATACGAAAAATTATAAAAACAAGTAAACTAAATTTAATTAATTCAAGAGAAATGTAGGATTGGATTTCATCGTTCATATCCTTAGTATCCAAATAATATTAATACATATGAATCAGTTTCTAACATTACTGATGTACACATTAATTCACCCCGAATCGATCTCTCGCATTCTAGAATTCTAAGGATATTTATCGAATATTGATTCCTCGCATATGAAATAAATATCTCAGTATTACAATCATAATCTCGTGTTATTTGCAACCAAAACGTTATGCTCTATTCCTAGAAATGTAACGTAAAGAGTAAATTCATTCAGTTCAAATTCTAAGAGTACTTTCCAGTCAAACCTAGAATCCAATTTCATGAAACTAGTGATCAAATAGAATCAAGCATTACGAACAGAATAAAATCACAAATAATGAGTAGAAATGATTTATATATATATATATATATATATAAAATCAAAAGAGATACATAAGGGTACAAGGATTACATCAAATCCTTTGGAGAAATTAGTCGATCATTGTATAGAGCACAAGACCAACAGAAGAAATGATGAAGGATGCAATCCACGATCACTTCTCTGCAGGTCCAGCTCCACTTTTCTCTCTTCTCTCTCCTAACTTAGCATTGTTCTTCCTCTGGTTTCTCCTCCCTTTTTTTCCTTCAGTTTGCATGGCTTTTTAAATGAAAACGGTGCAAGAGGTGCCAGACCAACTCGCCCTAACACAATTGTACTCGCCTAGGTGAGTTGCTTACTTCAGGTTGAAGTAATGTCACTTGTCCAGGAGAGTGGTAGCTCGCCTAGACAAGCTGATTGCTAGCATGGGCGGTCTGATATTATGCAAAAGTGACCATTTTTCCCTTCATCTTGACTTGTTTTCTGGATCCAACAAAAACCATCTAAACATAAGAAATGCATGGATGAATTTTCATATTTTAAAAAAAATTATAATTGTACAAAATATAAAACAATTAGAATTAAGGGAAGTTTATAAGAAAACTAGTAAAATCAAAAGATAAGTGCTAGGCATTATATACCAAAAATAACTAAACTATGACACTTATCATATTTACGTGCATGTATGTATATATAATTATTTGATATCCTTTATTGTTGATAAAACAAAAAATGGTATATTGTTTGTATTAGCAAGTATAAGCATAATCATATTATATTTTTGCTTTTAAATAGTTATGTTTTTTGATAACATTAAAATTCTAAATTTATAAATGTTAAAAACAAAATTATGGCTTTTCACATATTTTTTGTCTATATTTATTTAATAAGTAAATATTAACAAAGTTTTAAATAAGTAATGTTAATATTGTTGTAAATAAAAGAAATAGTTAACCTGAGAATTATAGTCTGAGTTAAATGTTGCATCCACATAGCATTTAATGTGACAGACATGAAATGCCTTTTGCGAAACACTACTAGAAAAGGACCTTTCGAAGACGCAGAATCGAAGACGGTTGTATGAAAACCGTCTTAGAAGGTTGTGGTGGCATTCTCGTAAATAAGTCGTTGTCTTCAAAGACAGTTACAGGGAAACCGTCTTGGAAGAGAAAAAACGAAGACGGTCCTCTAAGTTAACCGTGTTTGTTGTGTATTATTCAAAGACGGTTACTAATAACCGTCTTTGATTGGCCGTTCATATTTTTTTTTTACAAATTACTCTCTCTTATTAGCATTCAGTCTAGTGCCCTAAAAAATTAAACTTTGTAAGTGTGCTCTGAGATATTCGCGAATCCCTGGCCTTTTGCACCCTCATCGTCTCAGTCCGTGGCATTTCCCTTCGGTTAGGCTGGGGTGGTATCCGTCAATCTGTGGTATTTCCCGGCACGAGTCCTTGTACAAGGTGTTGCTCACGTTTTCGCGTTTCGCAAAGCCAGGTCTGAGTTCTTTATTTTCTCTTTTGTATTAGGGGTTCGACAGTTCGAGGTTTGGGGTATATGGGTTCAATAGCATTGTATCATTTTAATGACTTTGGAACTGTTTGAATTTGTGATTTCATTGAAGCTTCTGTTCTTCATTTTGTGATTTCATTATAGTCACTGAAGCAAGGCCCTTTCTCTGTGACGAGGACGATGTGGTCTGAACCCATATGAACTCGCGTTGTCCATTGAACTCACATACAGGTACGTGTATATCCTGCAACTGTTATTCGTTGATTTGGTAGGAAACAGGGTTATTTTGCTTTAAAATTTTTAGGCATCCACTTCCGTTTTGTGAACAGCTTCACTGTCTGTGTTGTGGGGTTTTGGTTATGGGGTTCAATCAGAGGGTATTTGGTTTACATTATTGAGTGTGTGCTCTGTTGTAGGTTACGGGTTTTGGGTTTTTTTTGGTAGTTGACAAGGTTTTGGGTTTTTTCCTTATGTATGTTTGTTGCCTTTGCCAAAGTTTTGATGCTGTTATAAAAACCCAACCGCCAACAACATGAACGTAATTGTCCAATGTGGATGTGACTGAGGCCAAATGAACTAATGAATAATGTTAATTCACTTGTGATCATCAATACGAAATATAAACTCAAGTCCAGAGTGGGGAAGACTTTCACACACAAATCATTGTTTAGGCCATCCCTCCAACCAATTTGATGTTTTTTATCCGAAACCTCTGGCTGGTCCCTTTGTTTACTGAAGCTTCTACTAGGAAGACAGCAAAACCAAATAACCAACTGAACTAGAATCATGAGAACGTGAGGCTTGAATTTCACATACATCACCCCAAATGCATGTTGATTGTTAGACATAGTTGAAGAATGTTGTGCTAAACTTAGGATGTCCCTGGTAATTTGTGAAGTTGGGATGCAAATTTGGTCTTATATATACCGATGGAAAGTCTTTTTTCACATTATTCTTTGATGTTAGACTCAACTTTCTAAAGGAAACTGAGTTGGAAAGTAGATGGCTGATTTCGTTGTTGTTTCAATAGAAAACTTATGTTGTATATGCAGCCAGCATATCCTCTTATGTGATAAATAGGATTAATAGCGTGCCATTTGCATGGTCCAATGTAACAAAAAGGCTAAATCAATCATGAACATTGAATTTTCATCCCTAAATTTAAATTGCCTATTGCATCAATTAATGACTTATTTTTCTGCAAAAATACTTTTAAATGGATATGAACTTAGCTAGATGAAAACAGATTAAGAGAATTCAATATCAATAATGTTAAGAATAATTATGTACAAATTAATAACAAAATTAACATCAATAACTAAGTTCTTTAATTATTGTTAAGTGGTATCTTATGAAAATGACCAAAGATAGTATATTTTATAAACAAAAATCAATAAAATTTTACTTAAAATTGATTGAAAATCTTGAAGTCATCATTGACAAAAAATATTTTTTTTTTATAAAATAAAAGATATTATTTTAAAATTAAATAAATATGTAGTTTTACATTATGATATATGAAGAAGAGAAAGAGAAATGTACACCAAAAATAAAATAAAAAAGTGAAACAGAGAGACTGTATTAAATATCAAATATGAAATTGGACCCGGCAAGTTTGTTTGGATGTGTGACAAGTAATAATCCTTGGTTGTTGGCATATTATGAACTTAATTAAGTATAAAACTATTTATGTTACTGTGCGTCTATGCCATAGTATAAACAGCGTGGTATACATAGGCTATCATAATCCTCAGAGCATATATATTAAAAATTTGTAAAAATAAAGATTGACATGGTAGTCATCATAAATAATTAAAATAACTGTTGTTGCAAGATCTTAATTGATAATTAAGCATAATATGTGTGTGTGGAGTAAGATAATAACTAAAATAGGTGTTATATATATATATATGGACTGCTTGCTATCATCCTCCAAATCTTTAAAGGGTCTTCACAGCTGATGTAGCTTTCACATCCATCCAACGATTATAGCTTTCCAAATCACGTTCTGAAAATCCTATATGAAAATTATTAGATATTATTCTTACAAATCATGTTAAATTAATTAAAGACTGATGAAAAATCAGATTACTCAATGTTAGATGAAATAAAAATGGGGAGAGGGGTCGCATTACATAAGGAGTGTGTGTAATTAAAGAAGCATTATAGAGATTGACATGAATTTCTGTAGGAAGAGGTGTCCACCTTTAATATTCAACAATGCTTCAAAAAAAAATTGCCTCTCAATGAGGTTACCTTTGGGAAACTATAAGAAATTATAGATTGACAGGAAAGAACACATGGGAAAACAAACAAAAATTATATTGACTGTTCAACTTCGTGTTTGAAAAATGAGGGGTTGACATATATTTTAGTGTTCTAGCTTATGGAAATATTTCTAATAAAATGGCTTGGTTGTATTGGCTGACGTATGAAGTTAAAGAAAAAAAAACAGCTTCCATGAGATTATGTCATATTTTTTTTTTGGTTTTGATAGATATTGGTAAGGTGGTTTCACTTTATAAGCATCAAGCCACCAACCAAACAATATGGCAATGTTGTGCTTCTTCTTAGTTTGCATTGTTGTCCCAGTAGACACTGAGTACAGGGTGTATAATACATGCATATGATTTTTGCTAAACTAGGTTTTAGTTCATCATCTTGTTTTGGTTTAGGGGTTTGACATTTGGAGAGTTGGGGTATATGGGTTCAATTTTATCGTTTCACTCACTTTGGGTGTGTTTGGGGTTGTGATTTCATTGAAGGTTCTGTTATTCATTTCGGGTTTAGAGGCCACCGAAGCTTCTGTTTTTCCACTTTCAATGCTCAATTTTACATGTATTTTTGTAATTGTTATTTGTAGTGTTTTGAAAATTGAATGTACGAAGATAGATGATCATCCTTCTTTTGTGTGTTGTTGTTGTTTTCCATATATGAAATGGTAAGGCTCACCACATGTAAAATATTGTGTACTTGAACAGAAGATAGGAGAGACCTTACACCTGGTAGCTCCACGCGTAATGAAAGCACTCCATAGTATTGGTAAACACATTGAATGAGGTATTATTCATTGCTATTCTCATAAGCCTTCACACATTTGTTTTATAACCTTCATTTGATCAATTAAAATGGTTTGGGTAAATTATAATTAATTTGTATTCTTCCCCCCTTTAAGCATTTTTTTCTAGTTTTTATTGTCTTTTCTTTAATATTTTTCCCATTATGGCATGGGGAAGAGGGTTTAAGGACTGAGGTCCCACATCAGTAATTGTTCCACATGTGGGCCATCCCCACTTCAGTTTCATCACTGTCTGCACTTGCTTCCCCAAAGCTTGGTCACCCTTCTAGGTTTTGATTAAGTGTTCGTTTTGTCTTTGTGATCTGATTCAAAATAGGTTTTGACTTTTTTCTGTCACATGACAAGGGGTCTAAGCAGTAACCCAAATTAGGTACTCCTCCATATGCATTAGTTGCATGGTTGGCAAGTAACTTAGGCTCCATAGTGGCCATGTGGTTGAAAAAGGGGCTTGTTTGGTTCTAAGAGTCCATTAATGCATGAACAGATGAAGCTTGTGTGTCCTCCTAGCAGATACCGATGCTAGGTGTGGCTGAAACTTCCATGGTTTTGTATAACACCCAACTGAAAATCGAAAATTATACCATGTACACAAGGTGTTGATATTTTAAGATAAGTTCATCAATTAATATTTGATTAAGCAAAATGGTATGAAAGTTAAAGAAATGCAATATGGTTGATAAGCTTACAATTTGAAGACAAGCAAAAAACTTTTACCATTTGAAGAATTTGGTGCTTTGATAGGCTTACATAAGTGTGTAATAATAAATTCATAGAGGATCTTCTTAGGTAAGGTACACAATATATTTTATGTTGTAACAATTTAGCCAATATTCACGTAAGACAAATTGGTTTCAGCACAGCCCACAAATGTTGCCTCATCATATCTAGCCTAGAAATCTTTTTTGCCATTGTTGATATAAAATGTTAATAACCATTGCTTAATAATTATGCTGATATCTGTTTTTGTTACTGTTACAAATGATATGAAGTATTTACTTTTGTATACATTATGTTAAAAAGTGTGGAGCTGACAAGGGAAGCTATAGAATCTTTACATCGTATGTTTCACTATTACATACAGATAAATTATGCAGTAATGATTTTGTTATGACTTCCTTGACCTCTATTATTTGCTTTAACCTTGTAATTCTGTGTACTCTTTGTAGGTGGATTTCGTTATCTAATATTTTGTCTAGGATCAAGCCATAGGAGTTGCTGAAGTAGATCCCTTATTTTGTATTGCACCATAAAGGTGAATTTGCTACCTCCCTCTGCCTAAACTTTGCATGTGTTGAAAAATGAAAAGTATATGGATCATGTTTTGCTTGTCCTTTATATAAGCAACATCTCATTAGTGATTTGGTGTGTCACTTTTTCATGTTGTCGATGTAAAACTCTAAAATTAGGTGACTGTGTCTAAAATGTTTTAAGATAAGTGTGTATAAAACAAGCAGTGGGATGTAAAACTATATACCCATTTTATATAATTAGTTAAGTGTCTCTAAAACAAGATTCCATGTCAGCACCGAGAGAATCATCCCATGTCTCTAATGTTGTGTGTATACATACCTGTATGATCTCTATATACCTCTATTATGTGCTTCCACCTTTGAGTCGTAATACCATTAACGCTGCAATAAGAGTGGTCGATGAAGTGGTCAATAGGCATCATTGACGATACCCCTTGCACCTTAATCCATTCCAAGAACTCCCACCAACGGCATAAGTTTAGGACATCTAAATAACATGTGAGGTTTGTTGAATACAACAACGCCAAAAAGGGCAGGTGTCATGAATCGTATTTACTTTCCTTCTAATAAGGCTCGTCTTAGTTAGCAACCTATATGTGAACCTCCAACCAAAACATGTAACTTTATTCGAGATATTTAGCTTCGAAAAGTCAGTGTACAGTTCCACGTTGTTCTGGGTATCCAACGCCCTGTATATAATTTTGTAAGCACTGCCCACTGTGTACATACCAGCCGGATCCCCCTTCCACCTCCACATCACAATTTGACAAACCCTGGAACTGGATGGCATCTATGAAGTTGATTCCTGCTTCGACTTCTCCCTCCATAAAGCTTATTCTCCATTCAAACCTCCACTCCCAAGCTGATAGTGATTGTCACATAGTCTTGCTCTACATAATGATGTTGTTCTTGGGATATTTGGTAGAGTCTAGGAAATACAAGTTCATAGTATATAGTGCCATAATTGAACAAGCCTTGTAGGTTGTAAGAGGTATAAAATAAAGGTCTGATTTGGTACCAAATCTATGTATCATGAACTGGAAAACCAGTTAAGAGTTATACGTAGCTTTGTCATAAAATATGATTGGTTACAAGACTATTTGTTATGCAGTTGTATTTTTCATGATGAAGGGACTTTTTTAATTTCAATGGTATGCTAAGATTGCTACATTAATTATTGATTCCAAGCCTCATTAAATTATCACATCAATGGTTAGGTTGATTGTCGCACTTGAAGAATTATGATTGGCTAAGTCTTAATCTCCCTAAGCAATTCAGCCAGGTTCCTGTCATGCCATTTTCCAAAAACATCCCTTGGCTTCCTAAACACATTCAGTATTATTCACCAAAAAGGAATTGTCCAATTCCTTCCAAGCTTTCAGTTAATCTAATTAGGTAGATATTGGCCAGTAGGCCCAACAAATAATCCAAATGACCATGTTGCTTCACACAAAAGTCAATGTGGAATTTAGTAGTTACCTGCTGAATCACATTAAGGAACTACTTGTGTGATCATTTCATCCACATAAATGAGAAGATCGGCAGTGTGAGTCTGATGCCTGTAAGAGGCTGTGTCATAACCACTGATTGATGAAGAACTCTTGTTAAAAAGGCATTGTTTATATCCAGCTGAAACAGCTCCCAACCATGTGAGAGAGCAATAGTGAGAATAGTAGGAATTGTCATAAGCTTGACCACAGTGGAAAAGGTCTCATGGAAATCGAAACCATTGACTTCATGGAAACCCTTATCTACCAGCCATGCTTTACATTTGTTAATAGAGCCATCAGCATTTTCCTTAACTGTAAAACCCCGCTTACATCCAATGGCTTGAATGTTGGAAGGTAAAGAAACTGAGTCTGAAGTTCTATTGCATGGCAACAAACCAATCTGGATTCTGAAGGGCCTGTTTGAAAGTTTAAGGATCTGATAGAGATTGAAATTCTCTGTTTTTATTGTTGTGTAATCTGTTACAAATCTAGGGATTGAGCCTAGCCTCCCTAACCATCAACCAATAATACCCGAATTCCTCTCCTTCTAACATTGGCAGTTGCTATTTATAACCAACTAACAAAGCTGTAACTGATAATAATCAGTTACAGGTCACCTAACTTCTATTCTGCTTCCTAAACTTGCCATGTGTCCTTGCTTCATATACCTGCTTAACAGGTAACCTAACAGGATCACAATGAACAAGACATAAATAAGGAAGTAGCAAAGTCCAATTCCTTCTCAGCTTTTTTCCTTCAGCTTTTCTGTGATGATGTTCATGGCAGACTTGTACTATTCCTTCTCACATTTTATCTCCTATTTTTTCACCTTTTTAACTGACATTTTCATGTTGGGTTGAAGCCTCTGAGAAACAGTTCCCCAACGTAAGTCCTATGTTCTATGTTTACTGCTGCTGCAGTTGTTTCGTACATGTCAAAACATGTTCCAAACAAATATCCCTGGATTAGACAAATTACAGCACCCTTTCAATTTGGTTCTGTGCCTTAAATTGGGTTTCCATTGACTGTTATTATGCTGACATGGGATGCTTCTCTCAGTGCTGACATGGATTCTTGTCCCAGTGGTAAAATGGCTATTCCTCTGTCTCTCCCACTGTTAATTTCAATAGAATGCAGGTTAAAATTGAAGATATCAGAGTATCATAATCAATCAGTCTCATTCGTAATGCTATTTTTGCAGCTGCTAGTTATCTATGGCATATCCAACGACTATTACAATAAACACATTGAATGACATTCAAATCCTTTTTTCCTTCCAAAACTTAATAAATAGTCGATTATTCCTCAATTTGGTTACATTTGTGTATCATTAACAAATTAGGAATACCAAAATGTACTTTGTGTATTTTCCTTTCAATTGAGTTATCGGCTCGAATCCCTCCACTAACAAACACACTAACATTTAACAAAAAATAATTGTTTGTGCCTTTTGTATTTGTATATCTGCCCTTCACCACCTAATAAATTTAAATATTTTGTGCTTTGTGCATTTAGCATACCATTGAACACTTAATTATTTTTTGTTTTCTTTCCAGCAAGAAGTAATGCTACAAAATTTTGAAGAACTATTGGAATTATAAGGCTTGGAAAGTTGCTGAAGTAACAATAGACCTACTTGGCAATTCTAACTTGTTTTCCAGCAGCCTTCAACACCTTCGTTTGACTTAACCACCCAGAATGCAGTTGATTCGACCTTGTGTGCCGCCAGCTTGTATTCGATTATTGAGGTATGATCCTTGTTCTAGACCATGACAATTTTCATGTCCTAAAAAATGTTGGTCACATAGTCTTGCATATCTATAATTTGAGGCATGGCCTCCTTAACCAATATTGGCCTTCTCTACAAACATGACAAAGCACCACAATCCCATCAATGTCAATCTGGGTCATCCACATTTTAGAGCAGACAAGGCTTCACAACGTTTCAATTCTATAACTAGTACTGAATAAGAATATGAATGTGTAACCACTAACTGGAATATACTTCTATTCATTCAGTTTCGAAGATGACACAATTTTATTCAATATTCATATTTTATTCATTTTAAATAAGCCAAAATAGGAGTTTCCACTAGCACGATCACAGCAATGCCAACTGCAAAGTTTACCCCAAAAAAAATATTTGAAATGGGCGTAACCAGGTGCTGTAATAGACCGAAAAAGAGAATAAATACAGCGAGGAATTTTAGTGTACTAAAATTAAACAAACTTATAGCAAATTATACATAGTAAATATTGTACGTTATTGACAGCATATTATCAAAATTATTATATTTAATTATTTTCACCTCTCCAAAAGATTGTATCATCCTCGTACCAACAAAAATCTTTTGTAGGAACACCTATTTTGTAAGGATTGCAAATTCTAGATGACGGAACATTATGTGAATGTTTTGCTGGTTGTAAATAGGAATGTTAATATGGGGGCCAATTATTTAGCTAGATTAGCTTTTTAACTTCGCGGATAAACTTTGGCTTGATGATTTTTCTGCACCAGTTTTGCAAATAGCTGATATTAATGTAATGCGTTAACTCTGTTTCTGAGTAATACAACATCATTTTTACATTAAAAAAAAAAAACATTAACTCATGTACTACAAATGTTCTTCCAAACTATGGACTAAGGTCCAATAGTCTTTTTTATTATTTTGTTGGACCAAAAGCCCAAGAGTCAATATCATAGAATTTTGATTTTGGTCCAGGATTTCAGCTTCTTTTTTTTTTTAACAATTATTTGCAAAATAATCTAAATGTTGAGGAACATAACTGAAATATAGAAAATTATAGTTTACGATTAATTTTTAATCTGAAAATTTGTATCTAATGATTATATAATTATTTTAAATTACTTTGCATTAAACTTAAAAAAATGACATCGTTTATTTAAGCTTATTTAAAAATGTTTTTTTAATAAAATAAGTATTTTTTTTCTTTTATGATGTATTTGTCTTCTTAAAAAAATAGAAGAAAATTATTTTTCTTAAAAGTTAATCTTATGTATTTCTTAAAAAAGTATTTTTGCAATAATTTTTTTTTAAGTTTAAACAAGGTGACTTGGTATATCGAGCTTTAACATATAGATAAAGTTGTGTCTTGGTAACTTGATGGTCATGAATGGGTATATAATTTTATGACTACGAGCATTCATTATATTCATAATTTTAAGAGGATCAGAATGAATTGATGAAGCTTCTGAAGCTTTGTATACCATAACAACATTCATTATATTCATAGAAAATAAACATATTCTGAAATATTTTTATTCTCACAGAATTCCATAGATGTACATATTTATAGTCTCAAGACTCTGAGAAAAATCTTAGAGAAGCTAGCTAAACTGCTGACTCAGCATTTATTGTGACTCATAACTAATTTTGTGAGTAACTATGATACATATACAGTAGAGAAAATTACCTACTAGAAAGTCTACAATAAAACTATATGCCTTATTGATGTATACTGTAACAAAGTGATGACAGATGAGAGAACAAAAAAAAACTAACTTTTTTACCAGTCATTAGAGGGGGTGACAGCTATTGGAGAAACTACAAAGAAACTATGGTTTTTCTAGGTGAGAAGGGTGTTTGGTCTGCATAGTCAATTGAGTTACTTTTCACCCAAACAGTCTTACACTTGGAGGGTGAGCTGCATTCCTATATAAAGAATGCTGAGTGGTCCCACTACTCGCTGGATGTAATTGTCTAACCATTTGGGCTCTCTCACAATTCTAATGGGCTTAGAATTATCATCAATCATGGTGGCATAACATCCTCCCACCCTATGATTCTAACAATAATAACAATTAATATTTGCCCATTAAAAAAAAAGAATTTCTCACTTACTTCAGTAGTGATAACATGCTTTCATGCATTCCTCATCCTACATATAATATTGGTTGTAGTATAGTCAATGTTACATAGAGTACCTTGAACAAAATTAAGAAAAGCATATGTAATGAATGTAGTCATAACATTTTTGAAAACATCTGCATCAAAAAAAACACTGCAGTTGGTCCCAAGGTAGTCCATGCTATGATTATCATTGTCTGAAACAAATACTTTCAAAATTGAAATCAAAGTTGGATGAAGTTTCAATACTTAACCATAGCTCTATACATCAACTTAAAGTCAGCATAATATATATCAATTGTTTCATATTCGAGTCTTATGTGGTTCGTGGAAGTAGATATTTCAATGGGCTGAGGTTATTAATCATTGTGAAACTGTTTACCCCCTAGTGGCAGAACAAAGTAGTCGTAGAAATGGTTGAATGAATCATACAGTAGGATACTTTAATAGATGCATTTTGCACTGGTTGCTTTTTGGTGTGTTTATGGTTAGATTAGAAAAACAATCCTATGCTGTGATTTCAAATTCTATATTCCTATGTCTAACATAGTATTAATTAATTATTGGTTGTTGTTTTAGGTGGTTGTTCTTTAATCTGTGAGGACATTACGGCATCTTTGAACTTATTGTTGGTTCACGGAACAAAAAGTTATTGCTACCGTCGCCGTCACTGGATTGTGCTGCTATTGATATTGACCATACTTTGAGGTATGTCCATTGTTTCGCATATTTTGTGGTTAATACTTCCTTTGTTGATATATGAGTACTTCTTAGTCACACCATGCATTGCATTGTTAGCCAACCTTAGTTTCCCGTTCAAGGATCAATTCAATGAGTAATATGGATAGTTTGGATTACTCATTGACTTGAATCTTGAATTGTCCGTTTGGACAGTTTAGGCAGTCTTATATTGTATACATGATGTGTAAATACAAGTTAAGTTTGGTTTGTTTAATTTAATGAAATTTCGGTCTTACCACATTTTACTTTGATCTCCGAGTGCATACTAGAAAGGGGTGATTTCAAATCACCCGTTTCATGTCGTGTACTTGGAGACCAATGCGAAATGCTGCCGAAATTTCATTAAATTAAACAAACCAAACTTAACTTGTATTTACACATCATGTATACAATATATAACTTCCTGAATGGGATAGGGCCCCACCTTATTAAAGTCTTAGAGTAACATGTTCATGCATATAACATATTGTACAATATCATCATGCCAGCTTATTTGTAAAACCATGGATCGTAATTGGATGAAATCACCGTGCATTAGTCAGCAATATGAAAATGGGGTTGAACAATTCCTCCAATTCGCCACAGCTAATGCAACTCCTGAGCATGGGAATTATTTTTGTCCTTGTGTTAATTGTGTAAATGGGAGGCGACAACCTCTAAACGAAATCAGATCACAACTAATCTGTCACAGAATCATTCCGAGTTACACAAGATGGATCTGGCATGGGGAATTGCCAGATATGCCAACATCTCAAACCACTGCGCAGTTTGACGTAGACCCAGGATATCATATTGAAGACATGCTACGCGATCTTGGAGAAGCCAATTTTCGTCAAGCACATGCACCTACTTATGACAAATTACAAAGTGATTCACAGATCCCTTTGTATTCGAAGTGCACAACCTACACACAATTATCATCGGTGTTAGCTTTGGTTAACCTAAAGGCTAGATTTGGGTGGAGTGACAAAAGCTTCATAGAATTGCTAGTTTTGTTGAAGAAAATGCTTCCCGAAGACAACACTTTGCCGAAAAATCACTATGAGGCGAAGAAAATTTTATGTCCTATGGGTATGCAGTACCAGAAAATACATGCTTGTCCTAACGATTGTGTACTGTACCGAAATGACCTTGCTGATATGTGAACTGTCCAACATGTGGGGTATCACGATACAAAGTGAACGAAGATGAATGTCGGGATGAACCAGGCAGAAACAATAGTCGTCCAGCAAAAGTCTGTTGGTATCTTCCAATTATTCCAAGATTTCAGCGGTTGTTCGCTAACACCGATGACGCAAAAAACTTTACTTGGCATGCACATCGAAGACAAAGTGATGGATTTCTCCGTCATCCGGCAGATTCTCGCCAATGGACAAAAATTGATCAGAAGTATCCAATATTTGGGAACGACCCAAGGAACCTAAGGCTTGGTCTTGCATCAGACGGAATGAATCCTTTTGGTAACCTTGCAACTAATCATAGTTCTTGGCCGGTGTTGTTGATGATTTACAACCTCCCTCCTTGGTTGTGCATAAAGCGGAAATACATTATGTTGTGTATGATGATATCGGGTCCAAGACAGCCAGGAAATGATATTGATGTATATCTAGCGCCACTAATTGAAGATTTGCAGAAATTGTGGGTTGAGGGGGTAGATGTTTTTGATGGAAATCTGAAGGAAACCTTTACTTTGCGTGCAATGATATTTTGTACCATTAATGACTTCCCAGCATACGGAAATTTGAGTGGGTATAGTGTCAAAGGCCATTATGCATGTCCTATTTGTCAGAAAGATACATCCTTCCTCTAACTGAAGCATGGCAAGAAGACAGTTTACAATAGGCATCGAAGATTCCTCAAACTTTATCACCCATATAGGCGATTGAAGAAAGCTTTTTATGGAAGTCAAGAGACAGAAACTGCACCTCCACCATTGACTGGCCATGGTGTTTATCACTGTGTGAAGGACATTGTCACTGTGTACGGGAAGACCCAAAAGAGGGATGCTAATGTAAGAAACATTTGGAAGAAAAAGTCAATATTTTTTGATCTTCCATACTGGTCCGAACTTGATGTGAGACATTGTATAGACATCATGCATGTCGAGAAAAATGTTTGCGATAGTATAATTGGCACCCTACTTAATATTAAAGGCAAGACAAAGGATAATTTAAAATGTCGTCAGGATCTTGTTGAAATGGGTATACGCCAACAGTTGCATCCAATTAGTAAAGGTAGACAATCTTATTTGCCCCCAGCAAGTCACACTTTGTCCACAAAAGAGAAAAAAGCTTTTTGTCAATGTCTGCGTTGTTTGAAGGTACCATAAGGATACTTTTCAAATATCAAGAGCCTTGTTTCCGTAAATGAGCTCAAATTGGTTGGTTTGAAATCTCATGATTGTCATGTGTTAATGCAACAATTATTGCCTGTAGCGTTTTGGGGTATATTGCCAAACAAAGTTAGGGTTGCCATTACTCGCCAGCGCTTCGTGTTTAATGCTTTATGTAAGAAGGTAATTGACCCCACACAGTTGGATGATTTGGAAAATAAGGCGGTTGTTGTCCTTTGTCAATTAGAAATGTTTTTCCCTCCCTCTTTTTTTGACATAATGGTCCACTTAATTGTTCATCTAGTGAGGGAAATCAGGTTGTGTGGTCCAGTGTTCTTACGCTGGATGTCTCTGATTGAGCGGTACATGAAAGTCTTAAAAGGTTATACGAAAAATCAATACCACCTGAAGCTTCCATTGTTAAAAGGTACGTTGCCGAAGAATGCATTGAGTTTTGTTCTGAGTACATGGATTCAATTCAACCTGTTGGTATACCTGAAAGTCGTCATGACCAGTCAACACAAGGATTCAATGTTGTCACCATGAGTCGACAACAGCTTTCACAACCTCATTTGTATGTTTTGAACAAAACAACTGAGGTAATACCGTACTTAGAAGCTCACAAACAACATTTGACAAAGACTCACCCTAGAATGAACATGATGAAGGTCTTGCAAGAACATAACAAAACTTTCATTACGTGGTTTAAGGGACAAATATTGAGTGATGATAGCGCTTCGTCAACATTAAGACTGTTAGCTGTTGGCCCAAACTTGAATGTACCCACATGGAAGGGATATGATATCAACAACTATTCTTTTTACACAAAGTCGCAAGATGATAAAAGTTCTGTGCAAAACAGTGGGGTTATAATAGACACTGACTCATTACACTTTTGCGGTGCATCTGATAATAACCCAATTCAAGCATCAATGCCATACTTTGGAGTAATTGAAGAAATCTGGGAGCTCGATTATAGTGCATTTAGAGTTCCGGTATTCAAGTGTAAGTGGGTAAATGGTAACACAAGTGTCCATCAAGACCATCTTGGATTCACTTTGGTAGAACTTGATAAAGTGGGTTACAAGGATGAGCCTTTCATTATGGTAGAGCAAGCAAAACTGGTGTTTTACATCAAAGATCCGTGTGACGCTCGATTTTCGATTGTTTTACAAGGAAGAACATCTTCTAGTAGTATGCACTTTCGTGATGATGCGTCACTGGATATATGTGAAATGCCTGCTTTCTCATCACGGATGCCCTCCGTTGTTGAAGACAATGACATTGACGATGAACATGAAAATCGAATTGATCATGATGAAGGTTTATGGGAGAACATCAAATCATAATTGCTGACTTTCAAAGTAATGTATTTTCAATATGTAGGTTTTAGAATGCGTATGCTTACCTTTAATGTTAACAGCTTTTAAAACTTTTATGTTATATTGGTGACTTATGTGATTTCATTGGTTGTTATTGCTTATAGATTCATGGCGACACCTCCATTGTCCCCGACTAATTCACAACATCAGCATTCATATGTGACGTCTACGAAAAGTAGACAATCGACCCGGCTAAGAAGATTGACTCATAGAGACATGGATCAGCCAAGGCCAGTAGTGGATGTGAATCCATCAACTGGGAGAGCATCTGGCAAGTACAAAGAAAAATTCCATAGCTATCTCGGGGTAGTGGCAAGAGACAAAATCTCCATAATCCATTCTTCTTGGAAAGATGTTCCTGAAACATTGAAGAATTTAATTTGGGAAGACATTTGGGTATATTCACTTGTGCTATGTTTATGATAAAGTCCAATTATATGTTATTATTTTGTTATTGGAAACTGTCCAATTTTGGTTACTACTGCAGCGAATATTTGATATCCCAGAAGCTGATAAGGCCAAGCATAAGATAATGTCATCGGTTTGCACTAGATGGAGGTCATTCAAATCTGCATTAACCACAAAATACATATATGCTGAAGCTGAGAGCCAAAATGATAAGCATCCTTCAGTTCGATATGGTATACATCCTCAAACTTGGGAGGAATTTGTTGCTAGCCGAAAAACACCAACTTGGCAGGTTAGATGGCAACGTATGTTTTACTATAATTATATAAGTGGATGCAGTATTTAAATTGACCTAACTCATAGAACTACATTTCCAAATCAATGACAGGGAGTCAGGAAAAAGGCGCAAGAAATCCAACAAAATAATGAATGCCCCCACGTACTTTCTCGTGGTGATTATGATCTGCTGGAAAAAAAGCTAATGGATGAGAAAATAAAAAAGCGAATACAAGATGCAATGAATACTGAGCATGAGTGTGATCTGGATGAACCTCCATCTCCCATTCCTAGACATGTGAAGTGGAAGATGGCCCGCACAAAGAAATATGGGCAAATGACATCTAACAAGGCTAGAGAAATATCGAATAAAATAGTAAGTTCAAGCAAAGGTTCCAATTATTAGTTTATCTATTATGTTTGAATGAGTTGAGCATTTATCAATCCTATGTTGCAGGACTTGTTGGAAGATCAAATGACAGATGGAAGCTTTGTTCCTCATGGTCAACACGACATATTAAATGCTGCTATTGGATGACCGGAACACCCTGGTAGGGTATGTGCCTCATGTACAGGTGTGACCATAACTCAATATTTTGGACACAGATCACGTGCCGCAAGTAGTTTGTGTGGATCCATAAGCACTGAACAATTGGCTGGTCTAATTAAAGACCTGAAGGAAGAATGGAGGAGGGAAAAGGAGGAGGAAACCAAAGAATATATAGAAAAGATGAAAGCTGAATTGGAGGAAAAAAATGCAAGAAAAAATGCAAGCTATCATGGAGGAGAAAATGAATGAAAAAGTAAAGGAAGTAATTAAAACTGAGTTAAGCCAACTTGCAACACAAAAATCCCCCACGATTGACGCACTTATACAAGAATTGGTTGCTCGTGTTAGCACAAAGGGAAGTTGTGCTGAAACTGCAGCCAATCCCTCTGGGGACGAAAACGCAATTGATGTGGTGCCAAGCATGGGGTTGTTTGTTAAATGTGGTGGGTCGACAAAGCTAGTTGCGTTGGGCAAAGTTTACAATGGATCCTCGTCAATTCACAATGTTGACTATGCTGATGATGTCGTACGGGTATCTGTGGAAACTATTTATGACGGCGACGCACTTGTTCCATGTCCAACGTCAGAGATTATGTATGTCAGAGATACCCTACACACATTCGTCGCTTGGCCCACATGTTTGGTGAAAGCAATATCAAATAAGGTTGAAACATGTTGCCTTGCAATTAAATAATCGTTGTATTTTTATACATTCATGAAGCAACACTTGGTTATTTGTTATTTGTGTCAAATACATAGGCTGCACAGATTAGTTCAGAAAAGATTCCCGAAGCCGTTGATCCTTTGGATGAATTGATGAAGAATGTGTATGATGTTTACCATAGGCCTGTATAGTTGAAATGGGAATCATTCAAATTTGGCATTGCTAATGTGGAAACATCATTCTTCATCACACATTCAGATATTACTGAAATTATATCAGGTGACAAGTATTTGAACATTTCTATACTACAGCTGTGGATTATGTAAGTAATCATAATTGAATGTGTCTATTCATATCCTACTTAAATTATATTGTTACAATATGTATGTTCAATAATTTCAATTTCACTTCGAATGATAATAATAGGTTTCTGGATCAGTGGAGTACAAGGTTGGGATATAGTTCAGTGTATGGATTACTGGAGCCTCAAATGATACATAATGCAAAAGACAGACGGTTAGAATGTCAACAGTACATTCAAACATGGGTCAACGATTCACAAAGAGAGGTGTACCTCAGAGCTTATTTGAATAAGTAAGTATAAAACTAATGACATATAAGGGATAAGTGTAGTTGTTTTATTTTGTTTGCTAATATATATAAAATGCAGCGCAAATTGGCAGCTTCTTGTTCTTTGTCCATCGACTCATACAGTTGTGTGGTTTTGTTCATTGCGGAAGAAGCCAGATATTCACATCAAAGCTGTATTTAACAAGTAAGTTGTACCAAAACTGTTGGCATTTTCACATAACCTCTCCAAATTTATCCCTACAACCTAAATTTCATGTGTTAACCTACATGTATGTTGCACTTCATAAATTAGTTCACTTAAGGGTTTGAATACGGGTGTAGATGGTAAATGCAATGCATCTGCACCAAACTGGATTGAACTCAAGGTTAGACATTTAGTTGACCTTCTTGCAGATTGTGTTGTCCTACTCTATTTGCAAATGTCAAATTTACATTTACGATATTTAGAGCCATGTGCAAAAGGGAGGCTTTGAATGTGGAACATAGTGAATGGGGGTTTGAAGAATGAATGGACCAAGGTATAACTAGTTGAACACATTTTAATGTTTAGTTGAATTTGTTAAATTGTTCCGTAATATAAATGTTAAGGAATGATTTTGGTTATTGACTTATTGTTGCAGTGGTTTAGTGATGGCACAGCATTAGACATGGAGACCATAACAACACTGAGGAAAAAATGGGCCTCATTTTTGTTAGAATAAAAAAAGAAATCAATGTAGGCTGTTTTGTATGTCGTACGGGTTTTTGTAAAATATTTTGCCTTTGCACTTATTATATATTTTGTAGACATTGTTCCCAAGTAGAAGGGCTTTAATGGAATAGTATCAAACTGCCTGTTTTTTTTTTTCCATTTACTCTTCAACATAGCCCAACATGTATATGTGTTGTATTTTGTTTGCCAAATTAAACTACTTTGCAGCTAATTGGTTACGCGGAGATTGCAATAGTAGCATGGTCATTGGTTAGGCGGAGATTGTGATAGTGCTAATGCTACCACATTTCAATGGATGAAACAACCATAAGGTTTGAATAATCAACTTACGAAACTCCTAGCTGCAATATATAGCCAATTGTAGCTACAAATAAGGTAGGCTCACAAAAAAAACAGAAGCTTGTGCAACTTTCTGTGAAACTGATGCTGGACTTGTTGTCATATTTATCTACATGAGGTTATTTGATTTCCTTTTCATTCAATTTTATAAATTATTTGACCTTCGATACATGCCTGCTATACAACTTCCTTGTGCAAGCAAAGATGTTGTTGTTGTCCGATTCTGCCCCATATTTGTTAAACTGCGGGGTACATACTCAGGTATTTGTGTACTTAGTAAACTTACATTTATGAACAACTATTATATATAATGGTGTACACTGTACTGTTATAATTGAATTGCCTGAGTGGCCAAGGGGAAAGCTTAAATAAAAGCTTGCACTGCCTATTAGTGTTGCTTAAAATTTGGCATTTCTTGGAGAAATTATTGTTCAACAGATGCATAATGTATATTTTTCTTACTACAGCTAGGTTATTTAAGGTCCCATATTGCATTGTCCTGACAAGATGGTTTCTGGTCTTTGCTGGAATTTGAAAATGACGAACTTGGATCGCCTTACTCTTTATCAGGTAAGCAGCCTTTTCTGATGTCATATTGTCACCATTCTGACATAAATCTCATTTCCCTATTATATAATTCTCTAGAAAGAAAAGTCTGAAACAAGCTGTAGCCTTTGGTGGGGGACAACGTCCAAACTCTCTAAAATTACTTCCTCTACATCAATTTCTCACTGTGAAATCCAATATGAACTTTTACGTGATATTGGCCAGGTGTGTATAAGTTGATAGACTATTTAAATACTTATAAAACTGAATAGAATACTATTAGAAAGGAATTACCCTTCATGTACAAATATTTTTTTAAAATAAAACACCAAATAAGAAAGGCATTACCCTCCATTAAACTGTTAAAACAAAATACATTGGTGGCAAAATGTATTGCCTAACTGAGTTTCCAGTTATGTTTGTGCCCTACTCCTGGTACAAGAAAACATCAAGTGGTCAATATGACTGTTCTGTTCTGTTTACTTAATATATTTGTACCTTAACTTTATTGAGTTTTCATATGGCCTATTATGTGTGTGGTATACATTACTTTCATTACGTGCTTTGTGTGATGCTTAATAAGCATATAGCTGCATTATGCAGCAAAATTTATTTACAGTCATCAGTCATCCCAAAATAAAAAGGCAGCATGCTGTGCCCTTTTATAACTTTTCAGCTGATGTTTTTAGGTCCTATAGCTGGTAAGCAAATGTCTGTGGAAAGAAGAGATGGCTTTTTCTAGATCCTTCCCAGTGTCATCTTGTATTTGACAGGCATGAATGCATTACCAAATAGAAATAAATGGCATTTTTTCCAAATAAGAATTTGGGTACTCATAAAAAGATCTATTTAAATCTATCAATACTTACTCTTTTTCCAAATTACCTGTCAGATATGATTTACTATGTACCCCCTATCTTTGCCAAAATTTTTATTCTTGGAAGATGACATTCCCTCATTCCTCTCACATTCTTTCTTTGTTTTTGTTCGTTCTGCATGAAGGAATCATTGTTGTTCCGCATTTTTTGTCGTTTTTCTTGGAAGGTGGGGTTTGGATTGCTTTCATGTGTTGTCTTTTTGCTTAGTTGTCAAAACTAAGTTCTTTTCAAATTTGATTCACGAATACGAAAAAATGTGTATACAAAATCTTTGATGAAGTATCTAACTCAAACTTTCCTGGTTTTAGCAAGGTAAATTTCTAGTTTCCATTTTTTTCATCAATATTATTGTTTTCAATAAGACTTATCTGCTTTAGCCTTCAGTGGGTTTTTATGTGTATGCTGGCTATCGGATTAGAATGCACACAAGATGCAGGTGAAATTATCTTTTTTCCCAATGGATGGTATTGTCAATTTCATAATTTGGTATGTTCTGGTTCACTATCTGAATTGTTGTTATATTTCTGCTTCATTTTGGAAGTTTGTCCTGCAGTCCCTTTAAACAAGCCACCAACTTCACACATTTTGGGAAGCTTTTGTTCCATTATACTTTCCATTATGTGGATGTCGTTTTCCTCTGTCTTTGAATTATTTCCTACAATGGTGGTGATTTTCTTCCGCGAGACACTTTTAATCTAACTTTCGTTAAACTACCAACAGTTGGGCTAGCTAGCTAACTAACGTTCTTGTTCTGTTCTAGTCTTCTCTTTCTCCAACTCTTCCTACCCCATCATCACATGAAAATATATTGTGCATGGGACATGCTAGATAGCTCTATAACCTTTTGTTCTGGAGTTAATAATTAATGCTTAACAGCATGCTTGGAAATCCATTGGAAAATTACATCTGAGACAAAAGGTATTTTGCCAATGGATCAGGATTCAGGACCCTTATTTTTGCGTGCATTTTATTTTTATCTGTTACATTTGCATTGTAACGAGCGCCGTAGCATTTCTAACTGTAAATCAAATATGCACTTAGTGTTGAGTTTCTGCGCTAGAACTTTGTTACTATATGACAGCACATACACTAAGTGTTGGATGCTGTTTTAGTCCAGGGAGAATCTGAAAGGCAATTGTGTTTTAATTCCTTGTCTTATTAGCCCTCGTGCCGGTCTATTTACTCTCTCTTTCCACTCACTCCAACGTTTCAGAGTTTAAAGCTGTTTCAAAGGAAATTTCTTTTGAACTTCCTCTGAAAAGTGCGATAGCTATAACTTTTCTTTTTAAAACTGTTTTGCTATTGGAGACTTAACCAGATAAACATGGAGAAAATGCTATTTGAATTCTATCATCACAGTATTAAAGAAGTCAATGCCAACCAAAAAATAAAAAAAGATAATGCATTTCTCCAAGCCATGCTTTACATTTTGTATCCTTTAGTTTTCGTATTATTAGTAGCCTTATAACTTGAATTTCTCTTCTACTTCTGTTCAGCGGTTTCCTAAGCAGCAAATTTGCCATCCTAGATAAGATGGCTGGCAAAGATGGTCTTTATTCGTCAATAAATGGGAGGACAATTCCAATTTTCAATTTCTTTAAAACTGCTAGGTAGTATTTAACAGCATTTCAAATGAGTAAATTTGGATAAATTTCTCCTATAGTTCAAATCAATTGATTTATGTACCTTAACACAAAAAATTTAGATGAATAAGCATCTAAAAAAGTCAAGATACATAAATTAATTTTTACTGGTGGGAGAAGTTTGATTCCTTTTTACTTCTGTTTCTTTTTATTTTATTTTGTACTTGTTTTTATATCTTAATTTTTTTCCCTTTTACGTACAAAGAAAATATCTTCTTTATGTATTCCTGAAAAATCCAAAACTTTCAGTAACACGTTTAATTTTGTTCATTACAAAATACTATGTACTTGTACTGATAATTCTTGATTGTCATCTCACTGCAGACTAGTTTCCAAATATGACAATCTCAATTGCATTGCCTTCAGCAATGGCTTTCACAGTTGACCCTATTGCTTCACTGGTTGACTCAGCATTCATTGGTCAAATAGGTATTTTCTAATCCCTTTAGTCCTTTTTAATAAGAAACCAGTTATAGTATATATTTACACTATAACTTGTTTCTTATAAAAAAGGACCGGAGTAGTATTAGTTTACTAGCTTTAATGGACATTTTTCTCAATCGAAGTTTGTCATATGGCTATCTGTTGTTCAATATTATTGGTTTATTCATACCTACAGTTCCAGTGGAGCTTGCAGCTGCAGGGTATCCATAACACTCTTCAACCAAACATTTCGGAATATAGCTGGCATAAGTCTTTGACCATTCTCTTCAAGCAGTGGAAAATTTACCACTTGCCAACATAGACAATATGACAAATCCCATTGTCTTTCAAAGAAATAGAACCCGTAGTTGATAGAGGACCTGTCCTGCATTCAAATGGTAATGGTTCACAATGTAGATTGTAAGTCACTGTTACTTATTTATTCCAGATGTGATTTGCTCTACAATTATTTCTGGGCTGTCATGTTTTCTTGCATTTAAAATCATGATTCATGAATACTTATGTCACATATTTCCTTTTTAGTAATGCTTCTGATTAACCCTCATAAATAAATAGGAGACCCGCGCATTAGCTCTGCAAGTATTATCTGGGTTAGTCCAGATACAAAGACATGGGTCTGAAACCCTTATAAACCTTACCAAAGATTGGCACTTGACATCATTCTCGAAAAGGAAGCTGTCAACCAGGGAGACAGAGATGCCTTCGAGAATTGTACTTGATTCCTGTCTTCCTATTCTTCACTTGATTCATACTAGGCACTCCATCCCTTACGTCTATTAAGCAGATTCGTTTGTTTACTGGGGATATGATGTACTTTTGATGAAGCGACTCAGGTGAGTTTAAAAAGAATAATATATTGAACTTAATGTTAGCTGTTTGCCTTTATGCTTATGATCTTTAGCATATTTCCTCTCTTTAGTGTCTATGCTGCGCATTTCCTCGTTAATTAATTTTTACAAGTGAATGTAATTAATTGTAATAAAAATTCCAACTATCATTAGCAGCAGTGATTCATAGTTGGATGCTTATAGCATCATCACTAAGTGTTGGCATTTTTTCCTTTCATGCATGTAAACTATGCACTATGTAAATCATAACAATTATTGTTTATGCAGACATATCCATACAAGACAAAGTCATGGTGTTTGAAAATGAGAAGCGGTTGATTGGTTGGGGACCTGCAGATTGCAGCTGTGTTCTGAAATCCAGAGATCTCGGTATTTGATCATAAAAAAATCATAGTTCAGCCATGCATAAGGATGGTATCGTTATACATGTATTGACAAATAATTAGTAAAATGATTGTTTGAAAGAAGAACAACATGAACCATTGCTTAGTAGTTAAAATTTTGCAATTATTTTTATCAATTCAAGTTTGACAAGTATATTAATTAATGTTATTTTGAAAGAAAAAGCAACTGTTAGTAGTTATTTATGTAGTAATTTTATTAATATCTAGTTCATGTGACT
Source organism: Glycine tomentella (assembly GCA_007407185.1). Lineage (NCBI taxonomy): Eukaryota > Viridiplantae > Streptophyta > Magnoliopsida > Fabales > Fabaceae > Glycine > Glycine tomentella. Next base: position 72,940 of record PYAF01002125.1, read on the forward strand.
TTGAACAACATTTAACAATATACAAAAATGTGATTATCAGACGGTTATTAATTTTAAAATTGTTAAAATAATATATAATTTAAATAAAAGGCCTAAAAATAATTTAATTAAAAAATAAATCTAATACGGTTCAACATTAACCTAAACTAAATTATAACATTCTAAGACGGTTATTCACAGAACCATCTTAGAAGGCATGAAAACAAATGCATTTAAGGCCGGGTTTCTCTGCAAACCGTCTTTGATTGATAACTTCTAAGACGGTTCTACGGATAACCGTCTTAGAAGGTGTCAAAAAAAAAAAAAACAAGCATTTCAAGACGGGTTACATTGATAACCGTCTTTGATTTACAGCATTCCAAGACGGTTCAACGAATTACCGTCTTGGAAGGTGTAAAAAAAAAATAAAAAAAGAAAACAAAAGCATTTCAAGACGGGTTACATTGATAACCGTCTTTGATTTACAACATTCCAAGACGGTTCCACCAATAACCGTCTTGGAAGGTGTCAAAAAAAAAAAAAGAAAAAGAAAACAAAAGCATTTCAAGACGGGTTACATTGATAACCGTCTTTGATTTACAACATTCCAAGACGGTTCCACTAATAACCGTCTTGGAAGGTGTCAAAAAAAAAAGAAAAAAAGAAAACAAAAGCATTTCAAGACGGGTTACATTGATAACCGTCTTTGTTTTGTAACATTCCAAGACGGTTCCACCAATAACTGTCTTGGAAGGTGTCAAAAAATAAAGAAAAAAAGAAAACAAAAGCATTTCAAGACGGGTTACATTGATAACCGTCTTTGTTTTGAAACATTCAAAGACGGTTGTGCTACTCAACCGTCTTCGATGTGCAAATTTTTTTTTTTGTAAACGAAGACGGTTGGCCTAGGAAACCGTCTTCGTATCTTGAATACAAAGACGGTCCTTGAACCGTCTTAGAAAGTCTGAACTTTCAAAGTCGCTTGAATCAAGGACGGGTCTGGAACCGTCTTCGTAGGGGGTCTGGATTCGTCTTAGAAAGGCTCTTTTGTAGTAGTGAAAATGGAATTTCGTCATAGCAATGAAACCCTAGTCACTTTGTCATGCTTCCCGCTCATTTTAGATGAATTCTTTCAAGGTACAAAAATTACAAGGGAAATTCAAATTACAACTATAAATGTGTTGGCTTGGACATGGAATCACTTGCGACTGAGTTTATCAAACACATTTTGTACGAGAGAGAGACTATAATCACACCGACGTAGAAGTCGTCAGTCAACAATGGAAACTCAGAGCAAAACCATAGGTCTAACATGTAAGATTTTTCCAAGCCTGCTCCGTTTCCACTGTTACAATTTTTATTCATGGTTGGTATGATGAATAATTCTTTTTCCAGGAATAAAGCTCTAACAGGGTTAGGGGGAGATTCTCCAGGAGGAACAAATAACGGAGAAAGCGAACCAACGGTTTGTGAGGCGCCTAATAGGCCACTAGCGATAGTTGAAAGCATCGCTGTGGGACAAAATGTTGACACCAACAAGGACATCACGTTACTAGATTTGGTGGAGGCCATACAAGTCAACTATCATAATAAAATACAACCAAATTTGCAATATGGACGTTTGTTTCTTAAGTGTGTTTCTATGCGTTATAGTACAAAATAGAAACCCAAATATTGATGAACACATATATACATTAATGGCTCCATGTTGTATGTAGGTGCTTGGTAACATAATTTACCAACTAGAGGAATCAAATACATACCTTGTACAAGTTTTACTCCTCAGTATAACAAAGGGAACAACAGAATCAAACAAGGAAACACCCCTGAAGAACATTCCAAAAAATGGAATTCATTCTATCCGGCCAAAAGAACAATCCTGGAGCCCTAACATGTCCAACAGTAATGCATTTTACAGTGCTGAAACTAGTGATCATACCAAGAACAAGCAAAAAAGCCCTAACATCAACGTTATTGAAACAATTTATATTGTGGGAGGGGGGGATGAACCTTATGTTAACAAGCCAAACAAAAAATTGAGTTTAAGAGAAACCTTCTCTGGGAAAGAGTTGGTAAATCGAAAGGAACGTTAGGCAACAAAACTGTTACTAATTTGGAGGAGAGTCCTGTAAATACACAATGCCAAAGTGATTCACGACCGTTCTTGAGTAACTACAGGAGAGGGCTTTAGTCAAAGGTTGGAAATTAACATATATAATAATGTTATTTTGAGATCATGGTTGTTTCACAAATAAAAAATGTGGCCTTCAATGTAACAGGGTAACATTTGTTCCCAGAGTTCTATTTCATGTAGGAAGTTGTCATTTCTGCCAATCAAAAGCTCCTAACCTATGAAAAAAACTAAGATTGAGTCACATGCAACAAACAACATAACACAATCAAGTATTGGTTTCCCAACAAAAGCTACTAAAGGTTGAGGACGGGTTAGTTGTTTAAGGGCAACAATAGACTTGCTAGACCCATTATGCCAAAAGGTATTGTAATAAACTAAGACTACTTAATTTAATGGAGCATTTCAAACGCTATACATTAATCCACATTTGTTTAATTGTCACATAAACAACAAGTAACATGCATGTTTAGGCCTACTACTAACATGATGCTCAACCAAAACGAACTACAATTGTGTGGTTATCTCTTTAACCAGAAATTAGACCCAAGGTTACAAAAAATTACAATACATTTTTTCAATAACCTTTCATAATTAACACATTGATATTGTCTGCGTTAATTTGTTGTAAACTTCCATTGTAGTGGAGATGAAGTAGTCTTTATAATTGGAAACAATATTGGAACAAGGAAGGATTTTTACAGCCTCCTTTTGATGCAATCCTCAAACCAAGTCAAGAGGAGGAAGGCTTGGAATTACACATGGAAGAACTTTCTTTGGTGATTAAAGGGCCAATGACAAGGGCTAGGGCTCAAACACTTCAAGATCATATCCAATCCAACTTATATCTCTTGGAAAAGCAAGAAGAAGCCCACAAAAGTAGTGAAAACACAAAAGGAGTGTTGTCTGTTGTAATAGATTAAAAGCATCCTGTAACAGATTAAAAGCATCTTTTTTGATAACTGTAATCGATTACAAGCATCCTGTAATCGATTACATCAGTCTGAAAAATGCAAATATCTCTGTTTTAATCGATTACATGTCGAATTAATCGATTATTTTGGCCATATATCAGTTTCCAGGATGAAGATGAGCAAAATAATCGATAACCAAACCATGTAATCGATTACCTGGGTTTGGGAGCTCCTTTGATAATCGATTATTTGTGTGAATAATTGATTACTTTGTTCTTGAGTCAGTTTCCAGGCTGATATGAACAATGTAATCGATTACCAAGAGTTAGTAATCGATTATTTGGTTCAAAATAATCGATTACCATTCGAAATAATCGATTATTGCAGTTTCAGATGCAGAGGCGCCATTTTCAGTTTAAAACATCGGTTTTGGATAGCTTCCCTTGGAAGCTACATTTGTAT
>PYAF01002126.1:4722-34705 GCA_007407185.1 Glycine tomentella
AAAACATAACGCGGCTAGAAGATGTACCCTCATACAAACTTCTCACACGATAGTTGTCGATGCTTACTTACTCCGAGCCTACTAGTTTTAACCACAAGGTTTTACTTGATGTGATGCTACTCTTATAATTTCGATTCCTTCCAATTCGGCTTTTAACCATCTAACAAGACTGAGGTGAGCCTAAGTATGATATCATCAAGGTTCTGGAGGCAGCAGTTGAGCTTTTAATCTAGTTGGAGGATAATATTGTGGTTGGGACAAGCTACCTGGGGAGTCTGAAATGTAGGTTTGCTTGGTACCAAAAAAGATTAGATTGTAATGAATTGTGGTTTGCCTATATATTTCCTCAATGTCCATAAATGGGCAAATATAGCTTGCAGTATTGTAATTCAGGCAGTTTGTACCCTTTTTTTGGGTCTACAGGCAGGTGTACCTGAGTAAGTAGATTCTGCCAGGGCCTTGTTTGTGGAGGAATTGATATACTGCATATTGTTGTTTAAGATTTAAACATGTTATATATTTGTTACTAATATGTATTAGACAAATGTGTTATTTTAAAATAAAATATTTTTATGAGTTAAATATGTATATACTTTGTTAGTGGTTAATAATTTTTTTCCTTTTCTTAATTTGAAGATTCAAAATTATTATTAAAGAAATTTTAAAACTTTATGGCTACTTTTGTTTTCAAAGAAGTTTCAATTTTGATTAATTTATGTATAATGTATTGTCATCATATGATTTCATATGACTAAAAAAAGTTTGTCATCATCTAAAAGAAACAGCTTATCATATCTGAGTTATTTCTTGAGAACGTGATTTTTTTTATTGATATATGGCAGAATTTTGTTTTATATCATTTTTTTAACAATCATCATAATTAAAAGGATTACTCTTTAGTGACCGCGAAATAACTCATGTATCTTCAGAGATTTGTTTTATGAGAATCAAACTCTGAGTCTTTCATAAATTCAATATATGTTACTATCTAAATCACACTTATTTGGTTGTGTGGTTGTTTAATAAGTTTACACACACACACATATATATATATATATATATATATATATATATGTAATATTTGGAAATTTCAATTAAATAATTGTTCAATAACATATTGGTGACAATGGCATTTTAGACGTTAGGTTGTCTTGATTTGATTTCCAATGTATCGTCACTGATTGAGTCTAATTTAAGAATAGCTGCCATTCATTTTTTTTTTTTTTTTTTTTACATCGATTCTACCCTATTTACGGGATGCTTTCTAATGTTCCCTGCTCTGCGACAAATAATGCGATCCATACTCTGTAAATCCTTACCTTTCTCCTATCGAATCACACAAATAGACAAGGAAATGTATCATTTCATCTTTTTCCACAAACAAACCAAAAGGAAACATGCACCTGAAATTCTTTTATGCATAAGCTCATTTTCTTCATTTTATCTTCTTATTGTTTTCTTTAATAATTGAAAAGTTTATCCAAAAAGAACCCAAGCCAAGGGAAAAAAAAAAAAACCTAGCCTATCCTACATTTTGGGGACCAGAACTAAGTATGTAAGTCTACCAAATATCCAACTATGGTCGAAAATAAATCTATGAAGCCTAACACTAAAACTTAGAAAGTCAAAAAGCAAATCCATTAATTGAAACTTTTGTTATCATTCCAATTTGATGCCCAAATCATGATCCTCAAAACGAACAAGACACAAGTTAGTTGCATGCCTCATCCTTCAAATTGTAGCAAGACAAAAAAACCTAACAATGCAACCAATTAAAATTCTAATTCAGTAAATTCTCCCCGAACCAACAAGAAATGAAGCTAAGCATATAACATGACCTTTATTGAGCAGAAAGATCAGTTCTTCACAAATTAAAAACCCTCTTGTAATTCCACTTCCAGGTCTCAAAACCCAAGAATGCAACAAGGTATATAAATATAAATATAATCTCACGATTCTCGTCACCGAATCCAATTTATACGCCGCTATTGATGATCTTCCTCCTCGCGAGAAACCTCGCGATAGGGGGAGTGAGGGCGACGGTGATGGGAACGCGCAAGGGGAACAGCGCCTTGTTGCAGAGGATCGCCACCGTGAAGGCGCCGCCGGCAGAGGCGGCGAGCTGAGCCGTCCGGTTCTTGGGTGGCGCGGCGACGTCGTCGGAGTGATTAGGGTTGGGTTTTGTCCTAGGAGACGGTGCCCATGTGGAACTTCTCGAGGATGGCTTCCAAGTCAACGTTGTTTCTGATGGCCACGTAGAGACCCGTGATGGAGGCGTTGGAGATGCTCAAGTGAACGCCGAGTGCCACTTTTCCGTATTTCTTCATCAGCTCATGGAATCGACCAGCCATTGTTGGTGTCTGTGGATTTCTCTGTTTCTTTGAATTGTTATCACTTTGTGCCACCGAGGTTGGTGCTGTGTTGTGTTTGTTATTTTTTGTGTGTGAGAATATGGGTGTGAGAGTGTGAATGAGAAGATGGGGTTTTGCTGAGAGAGGATTGAGACGGTGCTGAAGAAGGCGCGGCGGCGGCTTCTCCATCGGTGAGTGGCTTAGGGATCTAACTTTAACCCAAGCAAGCTATTATGATACTAACTTATTTTTGTAGTTTGCTATTAAAATACACAGTGGCGAATTTTAGTCACTATTATTTTAAAATTAGTATTTTAAAATTTAAAAGTTAACAGTAGTAACTTGTTGACCGAAAATACCAAAATGAAACTTAGGGTTCCATAAAAAAATACATTAGGGTGAGTCCAACGCTTGGTGTGAGACAAATAAGAAACACAGAAGTGGTTGATTGCTTTGTAGATTTGGAAATATGAACAAGTGTGTGGCGTTTGTTGCCACAACCATTTCGAAAAGGTTCCACGTTCCTCCTCCTCAAACTCAATGTCGATTCTACTGTTCTCCGCCCTCTCATGCTTCCTCCAACAAGCTCTTTGTGGGAGGTCTCTCTCTCTCTCTCTCTCTCTCTCTCTCTCTCTTCCATTTTGCTTCTCCTGTCGTGTCATTCTTCCTTCGTTTTTTGACTCAGATAATTTCAGGGTTGTCATGGTCAGTGGACCACAAGTCCCTCAAAGAGGCTTTCTCTTCCTTCGGGGACGTCACTGAAGGTATATATTTTTATTCCATGTGTTCGACGTTATGTCTCTCGCTTCCATTTTCCAAGTGTTGTTACAAAAAAATTGGGCAAATGCTTGTCTAAGAAGCGTGACTTTTGGAACATACCAAATTTAATCCTCTGCTTGATTAGATGTCATTATATTATTAAGCTTTTAAATTGTGCCTTGTCTTGTTTGTTTGCATAATATGTCCCTTTGCTTTAATGGTAGTAGACTAGTAGTATTTTAAACCTACTAGAGAGTGGAGCCAACACTTAATATGAATGTAGTTTGTAGAAATTTGATCTTATCTAAGAATTAAGTGAAAATTCTTCCTATAGTTTGAACGAATTATGGAAATTAAAACATGTGATAGAATTTTGAAGCAAGACAGCTAACCACCTTTTAGTAGAGATTAGTTTTGATATTGTGTTTGATGTAAAACTTTGATGGCTTAATTAGCTGAAGGATGTTTGTTCTATATTTCTAATGTGATGCTCAATCGACAATGGATTTAACTTAAAAATATCGGTAGATCAGGATTGTAGAGAGAATAGTATAGTAGTAAAAAAGAAACACATAAGGATTCATCTACAACTCCTCCTTAATTCCTCTCCTATGTTTCCCCCGTAACTTCCTAAGACCTGCACTTGAGAGTTGTTTTTTGGGTGACTCTCGATTGCCGGTGGAAATCTCCATCTGCCACTTCATCTCTGTGATTTACCTTCACTGTCAGTGTCGTCATTATCGTATTTCCCCCATGTCGCTTGATGAGACCTTCCTTCAACATTGCCATTATCGCCACCTAGTGCTCACCTGACTTGGTCTGCATCGCTGCTAAAACTGTTTTGATGCTGGCCAATTTGTTCTCCAGAGCTGTTACCTTTTTACGTAAATACTCCCAACTCTCTGCCATTTTCTTCGGTGACATTCACCTCCCCCACCTCTTTCCTGTGCTGGTCTCCTGAGAGAGCAAATTAATGATTCCTCTCATATCTGGCAGGACCAGTTTTGATAAAAAAATATAAAATTAATGAATCCACATAACACAGAAAGGTGAAACAATGATTTGGTAATATAAAAAATGTATTATTTCTGAAATATGAAAGCTACATAGTAGAATGAGGTTATTCTAACTGCCATAGAACTCAGCTACTATAGAGAGCCAAGGTACCCTTGACTCAACACTCACAACCTATGTGATCACTGATTTTTCACATATCAACCTCCTTTCTTCACTCTTTCTGTCACTGCAGTACATCACTCATTTTTCTGGTTCTCTTTTCTTTTTGCGGGTCTACACTTGCCAAACTTTGGGCCATCCGACAATTACTGAACCATTTGTCCTTATGGACCCAGTGGCTCCTTTTGGGCCCTAACTTTTTTCCTTGGTTACAACATGGAGCATTTGACTCCGAATATTTTAGGAATTTAAGGATTCAGAAGGACAGTGTATAAAAACGCAAAGTAAAGAGAAAATAAAGGATGCATGGAGCAAAAGGGTGTGAGCCAAAAATAAAAAGACTGCTAAAGGGTTTGTCAGTGGCATTGCTAACTATGAACTGGATTTGGAGAGGAAGAGCTGTTGCATGGAGATGAAGACTGGTGACTATTTAATGCTCATTGAGATCTTCTACTGTTAAACTAAAAAAAAAAAAAAAAAAAAAAAGAACCTAAACTACGTACCCCATTGTCCAGAGGTTCCTGGCTATGCAAAGGTAAAGGAGAGGGATATTGTACACAGCCTTATCCTTGCATATGCAAAGAGGCTGTTTCTGGATTCGAATCCATCACTAACAAGTCACCCAAGCACAACTTTACCAACTGTTTCCGGATTCTACTGTTATTTATATTAAATTATTGTTTCAAACTTCTGCACTTCATATATTAGATTAGATTTGATTTGATTAAATTGACAAACACGTTGTGCAACACAAGGAGTGGTCACAGAACTTAATGTGTCCAAGATTTGGAATCACCTGTGCTTTAAATACCTGTAAGTGAAACAAAAGAGTCCAATTCAGTGTTGTTTGAACCATGCACATTTGGCAATTCAAATGTCAAAATCAAGGTTTTAAAAAATCACCCATATTTGCAATTGTGGATGCTAAGTTTTTGAGCTCTCTACCACTGCGCCACAACCACAATTGCAGCCATATCAGCTGCATTTTGCTTGCAACATTGAGGATTGCAACCAAACCACACTTGTGACTGCAATTTAAAACCTTGGTGGAAACCATAACTTATGCTACGGTTTGGCATTGTGTAATTGAGAGCTTTTAGCTGGCTTTAGTTATTTTGGGAACACATTGAGGACTACTTGCATTTTTCCCATAGTCTTATTTGTTCCTTTCCATTGATTCACGTCAATTCGATAGACAATATAGTTACCCTTGATTCTGTTAATGTCTTGATCATCTGCTCTAAATTATTTGGGTCCTTTTCTTGTAGTGAGGATAGTGTATGATAAGGACAGTGGCAGGTCTAGAGGCTTTGGATTTGTCATTTTTTCAAAGGAAGATGATGCCAAATGTGCGAAGGATGCAATGGATGGAAAGGTCAGACAAAGAATATCATATTATATCATTGCCTGTAGAAATTCCTTCTGAAGGTGATGTTTTATTTGCAGGCACTGTTGGGTAGACCATTGAGGATAAATTTTGCTCTTGAGAAGGCCCGTGGTGTGCCTGTTGTAGTTCCTCGACTTTCAGATATTGGACATGTGAATAGGCACTAAAATTTAGAGAAATGCTATTATATCCTCCGCAACATATAGACTGAACAATCCCTCGAAGCACTTAAAGGTTGACGCATGTCAATTATTTTACAATAAAATATTTATTTAGTTTAATAATTTAAAATTTTGAGTAATTCCGAACTTACCCTTTCTCACTGCTCAGTCCTCACACGAAACCCCCTACCCCCACATGGTTTACCCCGATTTCCAATCGAAAGAGCGTCGCATCGAGCGCGAGGTCGACGACGGCATGGGTTGCACTTGCACAAAAACATTAAAATGCTGAAGCAGTTGTAAGTATGCAATTTACTATGATATATTTACACGAATACTCACGCACCACCATTCTCAAAATAGCAAAAGATGTTGAAGCAGTAAATTGCAGCATGGTTTGTGAAAATGATAAGAGTTACACAGGAAATACTATTAGGTACAATTGTTTACCATCAACACAAATTTAAATGTCTTTAACTATTTCAACAAAAGAAATCTTTAAAAAGAACATTTAACATCCAAGCCATCACTTCCATTGAAGGTTCAGGCTTGTAAGAAAGGTTTGGGTTGAACTCACTGCTTCTCCAATTTCCCTCATTAAAGCATTTCAGCCAAGCTTTTACAACTCGGGTCGAGCTTTGCATCAATTGCAGATTGCAGGGGCATATACTTGCCAGCAAACGAGCCTTGGTGCCTCAGGCTTGGGATGTTGAGTCTCGCAAAGTGTCTTTTTTGTCAGTGTCGAAAGTGACGATCTAGAGCCTTCGTCTTCTGAAGAAAACGATGTCGCTGGTGGCAGTTGCTTATGGACAGAGCTAGAGATCCTGCGAGGAACAGGGAGAGGAAAGGGTAAATTTGGAAGAGTATAATTTTTTAAATGTAAAATATTTTTAAGAAAGTCGTTGACACGTATAAAAGTTTGGTGGTTCGGACTTTTAGTCGGGCTGTGTATTTTGAAAAATATAGCATTTCTCTAAAAGCTAATTGAGAAATGTTAACTCCACCGAAACAAAGTGAACGGATTCCTCACACCATTCAACTTCATTCTCGCATCGTAACAGCGCTTGTTCGTTCTTGCCCCATTCTCCTTCTTCCCTTGCATCATCCTTTTTTTCTTCCTGCATCTTATAAAAAAGTTTATGTGTTAAACTTATACGAATTCACAATCCGTATAACTCATAAGAATTGTTGATATGTATCAGCCATACAGATTATCAATTCATATGAATTTTTTTTCAATTTTCTTTTTATAACTTCTTTTCTTTTAGCATTAAGATCCTTTATAATTTTTTTCAATGAACAATTTATTGAATTTATCGATTGAATTGAAATGGCTGTTTCAAAAATCATTGGATTATTCTTATAAATTGTTAAATCTTATTTGCTTTCGCTCAATTCATATATCTTTTTCAGTTTAAATTTAATAAATAAAAATTTGAAAAATTGTTTTATTTTCGTTAGGGTTAAAATACTTTTTAAGAATAGTTTGGATAATACTTTTGGTAATTCTTTTTTACCTTTTCCATTAAGATAGTTAGAAACATTAAGCATGTCTAATTTGTAATTCTTTTCAAAAAAAATTATTTATTATGCATATCTAAGTTACAAACATATAAGGAATAACAAATAGTTCAATCTTCTCCTAGATCAACATGTTGTGTGGACAATCTCATCAAATTAGTATACTAGTACATTCAACTAATATAAGGAGTAAGTCATTGTTTTGCTTCATAATCACAATGTGATGATCATAACAAAGCAGTTGAGAGCATAAGACATCCATCTCTCAAAAAAACTTAAACTTGTTACAATGACCAATACACATTCAAATATAAATAACACGTGTTTTAATCTTGAATTAAAGTAAGATGGTCATTGTTATACCTGAACAAAATGTTGTCGTAGATATAACCAATACATATGATGCGATGAACCAAACTATCTCTAGGTGGTTGACTTCTAAAAGGGAAAAACGTAATGTTTTGTTGGAGAGAAAAGGAAACAACAATGATGTTATACCTTGATGCAATGACATATCACATATCGGTAATATTCATCCACTTATCCATGATTAACTGCACTTAAGAGCATAATATCAGTATTGTAAATAAAATATTTATCCAAGACCGTGTGACAAAAAAACTATATACCACCAATAATTCATCAACAAGTAAGGACTTATTTAAATGCTCAAATATATGTATGCCACCAAACAGGACTATATACTCATCATACCATTGTCTAAATTCTTTGAGCAAATGGTTACATACCAAAAATCATGAATCTTCACCGTAACTTAATAAGGCAACAATTACACGATATCCACAATTACCATCAATTTTTACATCAATAATGTTTTCAATGAAATCCTACATGCATGGATAAAATTGATCAAGCATCGACATCTTCCTCTTCTATTTTGTTTGTTTAGATGATGATGCAGACCATTTTTGGGTGGAACATATATTTTGCATCGAATGTAATGCATCCACATACTCAAAGTAAGACGGATCACGCTTCATTCTCTTATATTTGTTATCAGTTGTGTGATCTCTTTGTTCAAATCGATCTTGCGCATGAAGTGTTATATTGGGACAGGTTTTGGTACTAATGGTTCGCATGCTGGGATTCTCTAACGAGGACAAACAAAGAATAGGTGTTGCTCAACAAGGTCCAGGAAAAGGTGTTGTCCGTGGTGTTCTTGGGTTTCATGGCCGCGTAGTTGGAGGTATCTTAGGAATCAGCTGCAAATATAGGAGTAGATAACCAGGTCATTTCTTCTCATCTTGTATTTGTTATCTGTGGGGCTTACTGAGAAAGCGAAGTGCAGAAAAAAATACAATAGGAACATTGGGAGAACTTCACAAAAGCTAGTTATAATAGAAAGCCCAAGGCCTTAAACCCTACATTGGAATCCCATAATTCCAAATGTGGTACTCAAGTCCCGCTTACAATTGGATCATAATAGAATATTGAGGGTGTGGCCTTCCTTCCTTTTGGTGTTGCTGGCAACCCGGAAGAAAGGAGATAAGGTTGAAGAATGGTGTTAAAAGTTTTATTCTAACTGGACTATTGTCTTTCTTTATCTCTGTTGTGAAAATAATTTCTTTTATTTTGAAGGCACAAGTGTGAACCATATCCCTAAAACCAGTTTTGGGGTTTCTTAACATGATCCATGTTTATGCTACAGCAGATACTATACATATGTTGTTCCTTTGGTCGATAACATCTACCCAAAGAATCTTATACAAATGCTGAACTGCGTTCTAGATTTTGTCACATTTAACGCAATTTACTTTGATTTTTCTTATCATGAATTTGAATTTGTACATTTCCCATTTCAGTCCTTTGCAGATCTGTGGGTTGATTTCCTTCTCAAGCAAACAAAAGAAAGAGAGAAGAGGTAGTCAGAAGAAAGAGATAAATCCATGGATGAGTCACATGATAAAAGTTTTAATATTAATTCTTCTCCACCACATTCCAATCAGAGGTTTAGCACTGGACAGCATCAATTAACTCACCCACTAATCAAAACATCAGTTCTCACCCTCGTGGATACTTTCAGCATTCCGAACAAATTGGTTCAGAGTTCTCAACAGTTCCCCTTACATCATCAGATAGTAAAACTACTAGTTCAAGACTTCCTAGATACTAAATATACATTTTTTCCATGTAATTAAACAAAAGGTATAGATCAATGATAAATTGTAGACATGTAATATTGTTCAATTAATTCTTTCATTTCATTGCCTTCGTCATCATGTGTGGCTATTCTTGGCTGATTTAAAACACTGGAACTGTGGAAAATTGTCCTGATGTATGTCATGTAATACTACACTTATCTCTTCAATACATATACTACATAATATATGATGCACTATGTTTCACTAGCCTATTACTCCTTTATTAATCTCTCATCTCAGGATAAATAATATTTCTAAAACTCTAAATTTGTTGAATGATGTTATGTGATCAATGTAATTTACTTCACTTTAAGATTTTGTTGTTATTTGTATAACCTTCCGTCATTCTATATCTTGACGTTTTCGTTCCTATAGTAGTCTACTATTTTTGAGACATTGACCAATGTGTAATGTTTCTTTTAAAAAAAGTTGTCTAAATGTTATGCATACAGTAAATTTTACTAGACTGTCACGCGTTCTATTTCGCTTGTCAGTCCAGCGAAATACGTGAGCTGACGTGACGCAATTTTGTTTGTCACGTATTTCGAGCGTTTGAAGTTTTGAGTTTTTTTTTTCCATTGTCACATAATTCGCTGGGCTCCCCAGCGAAATATTTCCTATCTGCCACGTGTCTACCACATATTTCATTGCCCCTGTAACGAAATACGTAATCAACAAAATTATTGATGCGACCATATTTTAGTTGGAATTCAACTGTGCCTCAAGCTGAAAAGATCTAATTATTGCTTGAATGGTTCAAAAGATCTGGTTATTACTTATCAACTGGCCGCTGGTTCAAATCCATGGACACTACTTTGGAAAAAAAAAACGAAAAACAAAAACAAAACAGCCTTTAAAAATAAAATTTGTTAATTTTATGAAATTATACCTATTTAATAAGATTTTTCACTGGTTGATAACAAAAAAATTTATACTGATTGTACATAAAAATTAAAATCTTATTTTAGATTGATATGTATCCAAATTAATTACAATTGTAGATTTATATCAAAATGTGTTTTTAATTAAAATAATAATTTTTCAATGTTAAAATATGGTGAGAACTTTTCCGAAGGTAATTCACTCCTGCCAACTGTGATAATGCCCCCTGTTGCAGTCATATGTTTGTTATCTATCACGTACCGAATTTTCCCACCAAATAATTTCCATTAGATTATCATGTGATAGAATCTTTTGATAGTTTTGTGTGCTGTTACATCGTGTCAACTGGGATTCTTATTATTTTTTGTAGCCTTTAATGAGTCATCTTCATAGGATTGATGGATTTATTTCTTAAAAAATATATTCATTTTTCTTCCCCCCAAGTCCACATTAATGTTAAAAATTTGAACAGATTAATGTTAAAATAATGCAAGCCGTCCAGACATAATAAAAAAGGAAGAGAAAATAAAATGGACTCAAAATTAAGTCAAGTAAATCCAAATTTAGTAAACAACCAACGCTACTTTCCTTATAAAATATTTTCTACTTCAACAAAAATATTTTATAACTAAATAAAAGTTCATACATGGTTCCCACATTTTTTTTGTTTATTTTATAAAACATTTTTTAATAATAGTTTATGATTTTTCTTAATTTCTTTTATAATTTTACTTTAATGCATAAATGTTTTATAAAATATATACTTAAATTTAATTTAGAATAAATTACACTAATATTTCATAAGATTTTTTCATAGTGTAGATATTCATCATTTTTTTTCCTTGGACTATACCCTTAATTGTTTGAAAATTAAACTAACTAACACTCAATACCACATGTACCCTCCATAAAATGTTATCCTTAATACTAATCTAAGCCACAGATATCCTCTATAAGCAATTCCGTTCAAGCAAGACTTGAACCTAAGACATGTTACATCTTGTACCTCTAAAAAACCTCACTAGTTAAATATACTCTAAAAATTATTATAAAAATTAAGAAAATGAATTAACCTATTTTTCTTTTAAACTTGAATTATTTTTATAAACAATTCCAGAAAACTAACTGAAATAAACTAAAAATAACTTATAAACATATCGTTCCAATGTTATCGGATGTCCCCGACGGGAATCTTATAAACTTGATAAATTATCATAAACCCTCCAAAATACTTGTAAAAATAATGTAAAACAGTAAGCCGTAAAATAATCAATTAATCATCCCATAAGTCTTAAACAACTGTAAATGAATTCTAGCAAACATCCTGATATTTACCCGGTTCAACCACAGGAACCGTGTTTTTTGGCAAAATTTCATAACCAAACCGATATTTTGAACATTGGTCTACATAATGAACCCAACACCAAAACACAGACGGCAACGAATGTTACTTAAAAAAAAAAAAAATATATATATATATATATATATATATATAATAAAAAAAAGAAGCATGCAAGTATTTTTATCTTACAAGAACAATTTGATTGAACTCATACAAACCTTCAAAAGAAACCAGTAAAACTCATATGCTTACACTGCTAGAAACGACTGAAAAACTACTATTTGAACATAATCCAAACTCATTGCCATTGACACCATACCCAGCCTAAAACCAACCCAAACATAGCAAAGATCGACATTCGATAAAAGACACTGGCCCTGGCAACTTCCTTAAGCAAACAAGTGGAGCTCTTTCTTTCTGATGTTAAAAAGATTAACAACTAAGATAACTTGGCTTTCAATGGACCCAATGGGATCTTACTCAAGACCTTGGCATCAAACACAGCATACTGCTTTTTAATCTCAATCACTGCCTTCTCTGCAAATGGATCTATCTTATCCTCGTACTTCTCATATAGCACAGGAACCGAGTGCAACAAGATAAAAGCTGCCCATGAAATGAAGAATATGTAAATGAATAAAATTCCATACCATTTTTTTTTATAAAAAATATGTAATTTATAGTACTAAGTATTCTTACTTATATAGAACAGGGTCAAGAAATTGCACCAGTTCCCCACAATTGACAGAATCCATACGCTAGCAATAACCTAACATCAACAACAGAATCATCAATATTATAAATAACATCATAATAATAGTATAGTTATTAATTATACTTAAGCAAAATCAAATTACCCACACCCATTTATCCATTAAAGCATGGCAGCTTGTAGGACAGTAAGAAGTGGCACCATCTTGGTAAGTTATAATCAATTGGCCCAAAAACATTGTAGAGATTACTTATAAAAATCTTCTATTTAGTATGCATTTAATGGTGTCAACAAATTATTAAGTTACACACCACTAGGAATTTCTTCAAGTCCCTTCCAGAGCCAATACTATGCAAAACAGCAAACCCCCGGTTTATTTCAATTCTCAATGCAGACGCAACTTGCAGGAATGGCTCCTCTGGAAGATGAACTTCCGGAATGCGAGGTGGAGATCTGCAACATAATTTGACATTCCACGCATAAGGTTAGATAAGCCAAACCCCAAAACACACTATACTACCTCTCTGTTCAACAAACTACAACGTTATAGAGGCTTACTTGTGGATGAAAGTATGGGCATTGGACCACAAGAACAGAACTGCGAGCAACAGTATCAAAATGTGACACACCAGAGTAAGAAGGTGATACTCGAGCAACTCAAAAAGAACCCAAACGGCAGTGGCTCCGCCAAGCACGCCAGCAGAAATTTTCTTGTTCCTCCACAATAACACATCAGCAGCTGCAAAAAATTATCGCCAAAAACAAAGCCATAAGATATTATCAAGATTGCAACTTCATTTCTCACTCTATAAAACCACAGACAGTCGCATACAATTCTCCATACAATGATACCTCATCAAACAACTCTTCAATTCTTGACTTAACATCCCAATTTTCACCTATGCAGCCCTAGTCAAATTCACATTACAAGCTATTTATCATCATTCAAAACCATACCTACGTAAGCTAAACTCGACTCAACTAGAATTAAAACCACCTGAAAACGTAACATATAATAAACTAGAACCAGGGAAAGGTCGCTAACATTTGAAAAAAATTCAAATTTGAGAAAACCCCATTAATTTAAAGGAGTCTCAAAGAGAAACACAAGGCATTATTTAACATGTTAGTGACCCCGATCAATGATAAACGACATGGGGTGGGGCAAGGCAAGGCAAGGCCAAGTCACATTTTTTTCCTTGCCAAATATTTTTTTTTCCTTTCCAACAGTTACAACTTACATCCACAACATTCCCACATTGAATCTGTTCAAAAAACCTAAAACGCAATAAAACGACAACAAAAATAACCGAGCAAGAAAAAATGAACAAAAACAAAAGTTTTACGTTTTCCGGCGCCGAAAACGGAGTGAACGGGTCTCTCCCTTCCGAAGAGGCGAAAAACCTTATCCTTAACGGAGGAAGTAACGGTTTTTTCGGAGTCGGAGTCGGAGTCGGAAGATGAAGAAGACGAAGAATCGTGGCCGTGAAGCTTCTCGGTGATCTTATCGAGCAGCGAGTCGTCGGCGGCGCCGGTGGTGACGGTGCTCTCCGGTTCCTCCGCCATTGGGCCGCGAATTTCTCAGATCGGAAAAAACCCTAACCCTAATGCTTCGATTTCGGAAAATGGAAGAAGCTCTTTTTTTTTCTCTGTTTCTCGTTGCAGTCTGTGTGGAGTAGGGTTGGGTCAGTGTGGCTTTTATGCGTGTCACGAGTAACGAGGTTCGGGATATCCGAACCTGAGGCTCGGGTGTGTGTAAGAGGACCGGATTTGTCTACACTACACAAGTCCTCTCATTTCTATCTAGCCCCTTTCTCTATTTTTTCATATATTTCTATCATTTTATTTTCTTAATATTTTTTTTTTACTTTTTACTTTTTATTTGATTTGGAGTCTAAAATAGATTGGTGTCATGGACAACCCATCTAGATCGGCCCAAATATATTCAAATTACTTGACTTCATCGTCAATTAGTCAGTATTTATGAGATTATGTTATAGACGATATTTCTAATCGATTAATGTACATTCTTAATCGGCCTATTAGAATTGATAAAGGCTTATACAAATACATAAGAAGAGGAAATCCTAGACCATTAGGATGCTTCAAGGAATCTCTTATAACCTTCATAACTCCGAAAGAAGGAATCTTGAATTATCTTCCCTTCTCCATTAACTGTTTAGGACTCACTAGTAACACACCACAAGTCAAGAATCACATAGTCACCTAATGCTTGAGAAGGACTCATGCACAAAGTAGTATTAGTATATATAGGACCTGAGTAAAATAGGATCAACATCTTCATACACTTAACTGGAAGGGCCTTGCAAGGTTTAGTAGCTAACTTAGAGTCTTTTTAAAGGTTTATGAGAAAAGTTTATGAGTTTATTTGTGTCATAATTTGTCCAAAAATTTCAAAGAGTATATTTAAGTTTAAATTCAACTTAATCAAATTTCAATAATAAATAAGATAAGATTGAACTAATTTGATTTATTAATATAATATATTAATTTTAATATTATTAAAATTAAATCATAAAATTAAATTAAAAGTTATATGTTTTAGAAAATATAAAATTTCAACTAAGTTAAAATAATCCAACTATAACTTAACTTACTCTTACAATACGTTATACCTAAAAGTTAAACCTATCTAAATCAACCCTCGAAACTAATAACATTAGTGAGACAAGTAGGGTCATACCACCCTAATGTTGAATGGAGATGTCAAGGCTTGCCAGTGGACGTCGTTGTCTTGACGGCGTTTGTTTGCTCTAAGATTAAATTAAAGTAGTCATATGAAAACTAAAATTTATTGTTTCTTTTATAAATATTAAACAGTATTTTTAAGGAAAATTTAAATGGAAGCAATGGGCTCAAATGGAAATGGGCGTGCGTGTTTGGTGGAGTAGAGATTGTGAGGAAATAAATTTGTGCTCCTTTAGTCTTACACAAATTTTGAATGAAGATTAGTTGTTATTTTCAATAAAGATTATTTTATATTAATATCATCATAAGGGAAAAAAATTGCTACTTTTACCTCATACACGTGACAAAAGCACTAATGAGTGTTTATTGACCTTTTTGGTCTTAATTGTACTAATTGCAAAAATAAGTAATCTATTTACTCATTTATCTTCTCTATTTAATTTATTTTTTAAAAAAAACTTTAATTTGATCTTTTATTTTTAAAAAAATTTAATTTGATCTTTTAATTTAATTTGATCCTTTATCTTATTTGTTTGATTTAATTTGATCATTTTTTTTAATTTAGTCCTTTATATATTTAAGATTACCTTCGTTAATCGTTTAAAAATGAATTTTTTGTTTCAATTTTTTTCTTGTTCTCCTCCACTTCATTTTTAACAAAAAAAATATCATTCTTAAATTGTTAATAACATTAATATTAAATGGATCAAAGGATTAAACGGGAAAAAAGAAGATAAATGATCAAAATAAATTTTTTAAAATATAAATGACTAAATTGAACTAAAAAAAGATAAATGACTAAAGTAAATTTTTTAAAAAATAAAAAATCAAACTGAACAAAAAAAAAACAAATAGATTATTTGACCAAAATAAAACAAGACAGAATTATAAATTTGCATTTTTAAAAAAAAAATCTCTCTTATTTTATTCAAATAAAACAATTTTATTATTTTTATTCACTCTATTTTTTATCTATTTCTCTTCAACTGAATAACTTAACATTCAACTTTATTTATATTTTATTTCTTCTTTTAAAATTATCTCTTTTCTATTTTTATCCACCCTATTTTCATTGTCTCATCTAAACACGCAGCGTAAATGTGCTTTTCTTTCTTGGTTTAGAGATTCCAAACTCACGATCTTTACATCTCAGTAAAAGGAGCATTGAAAAATTGAACTCATTGAGTATAATGTGTACCTAAACACGCAACCTATCTATATATATCCCATTGTACATACATATATTAACTGTTCCGTTCCAGAAAAACGGATGTCCAGTAATGAAACTGGGTCTTGATATGGATCAAGGTTCTCTCTCTCTCTCTGAATGCTATGAAGGTTGAAGCACTCAAAGGAAGATGATGATCACAGCACAAACCACAAATTGGACGTGGGGTGTGTGCAGTGTGAATGTAAAGAGAGAGTCAGAATATGAGTGTGTGTGTGTACCTTTCACCTTTGATAATGGGCTATTTATGCTCTCACTGACCTGTGGTTAATTGAGGAAACTTTGTCAATTCTTGGTCACAATCTGCACAAGATAAATAATATATCTTAATTATTTGTTCTCAGAGATTTGTCCCAGATTTGTTGTATATTTAAGGTCTTAATCTTTCCACAAATAATTAATCTTCTTGGGCTCATTAATTTGCGGCCCAATATAAGAATTCCGTATATATTAACAATAACAGATATTTTTATTCTGAAATTATATTTAAAAATTAACAAATACAAATATATGTTTAGTTGCTGATGAGGGATGATTAGTTTGTATGGAAAACTAAGACAAGTATTGTTCAAAAGCATCACTTCCTTGTGTTGACTGAGGATCACCCCATGAACGGATTCCGATCTTCTACAGTTTAATTTCAAAAGAAACTGCAGGATGTGCAGTTATAAATTCAATCGTTTAAATTAATAAAATTTAATTTTAAAGTATTACTTTTTATGTAATATAAAATAAATTTAACGAATGTAATTTTTACAGTTCCACAAGAAACTATAGGTAATAAAGGATATGTTCCAAAAAAAAAAACTATAGGAGATCAGAATCCCCGTGAACCACGAACTTGGTTTTCAAGCTAGTTTAATTCCAGTCAATAATGCAGTATGCGCATTATGATTTATGGCTTTCTCTAAAATATGGATATCATAGAATTTTACAATAATTAGCCAGCAAAAAATAATAGTAGCCAGCAAAAAAAAAAAAAGTTATAAAATAATTTACTGCATCTAAAACTTTTTTTTTCTCTTTCTCTCGAATATTTCTTCCTACATTTTTCTTACATCTCCTATTATCTCTTTTATTTATATATATAAATTGGTGTAGCACATATTTGATTATGAATCACATTGTTTCTTTTTTGCTTTCAATTTTCACCATTTTAATCGCATTAAATACTGTGATACTAAAATTGTTTGCAGATTATTCAACTCATTATATGCATATGCCTTCAATGTCAGAAAGAAAGGAAAGCTGATGATGTTGGATCCGGTTCTGTATCTCTCCTCTTGAACTTTCTAAAGTGCAAATTGCAGCTACCCTCAGTTCATTTCGACTTTACCCTCAGTTCATTTCGACTTGCATTTGGACCCCTCAGGATTCAGATGGGTGAATATACAAAGATACTGAAGATAGTGTACCACCAAAATGGATAAAGATACGAAAGTATGATGGAGTGTGTCTCAGAAGCTATGAAATCACATAATGTTAAATCAAAATGAAAATGTTGAGGATTAGATTCCAAGGTCCAACACATGCTGATAAATGGAGTTTGGCACTTACCTAGTGGATTATCCAACCGCCGTTGTGACTGCTTAACAAATGCTCAATTTCAATTAGTAATGATAGTGATGTCAACTCAACAAAAATATCTTATATTGGGTACTCACTCACACTTTGTTCAAAGTAACATCTTCGATTTATCTAATACATGCACCAAAGTGGAACACTAATAGTAAAATACTAGGAAGTTCAGCCGAGTATAGAAAGCACTAGTACTTAAGGCTTTATATAATTAGTCAAAAAAGGCCTCCCATATGCTCAACATTCTAAGTCTTCCACTCACTCGAGAATAAAGAAAATAAATTAATTAATGCCACTACTTTAAGAATAATCTATTAGTAGTTAGTACCACATTATAATGACAAGCTATAAAGAAATAAAGTTCTTCTAAAATGAGTTTTTCTCTGAACTAAGTAATGTTGTATCTTATTCACACAAAAAAAAGAAAGTGTTATATGTTGTATCTATTTTCATTTTCAAATTATTTAGAGAATTAAGATAACAATATGTTTTAAATTAAATTAGATTACAGACAAAACTTTTATATAAGAACAGTTTTCTTTTTCTTTGGCTGAACTGAAGCAAGTGTAAAATACCATTGACCACAAAAGAATTACGTTGACTACTTCACCGGGTCTTCATGATAAAGTAGAGAAGAATGTTTGATGATCCTAGAGGCTAAACAGCACCGGTTACTGTGGCCGTGCATATAAACGTGTCAGGGATCCTTTGACATGCTACATGCTGCTGAAAAGGATGTTTCATCTAATTCCTTTCACACAACAAGAATATTGAGAGAAAACAGGAACAGAATGAACGGATATCAAATACAAGCTATCTATGAATGACGACAAATAAATGGGTCCACTAGTGGAAAAAAAAAGGAAGCTAAAGAACAGCAATATCTTTCTGTCCTGAATGAAGTGGAGGCAAAGCCAATGGACCAAGCTAATAAAATGAAAATCCTCTAATATGGGAGTTTGAAAATGATTTATTTATTTATGAAGTGGTAGAACACGAAGGCATGACAATCTAAGAATGTCAGCAAAGATTTATTTAGGAAAATACTATACACAGTTAATTTTATGCAATCATAGCTATCAGCTACTGAATTTCTGAACGCAAAAAGAAGGTTGTCACGAAACAAGATTTTGTGTCAGAGCAATCGAAGAGGAGGTGAAAATTGATGCTAAAGTAGAGGTGGGTTCCTCACAAAAAAAAAAATTGAGTGATTTGAGAAGAATTGAATTCACATAAAAATGAAAAATTAACTTCAAATTCGTTGAGGCATTTGTATCAACGACCCACGTTGATTGAGAAAGGGATTATGTAATGTCAAATCAACCAAAGCTGCCCGTTTGTTTTATTAAAATCAAAATCATCCGCTGAAACTTACAATTCGTAATTGAAATTAACTTCAGTTCACCTCTCAAATGCACTGAGTAGTTTAAATCCACGTTTGAAATGTATTTAATTTAACAGTGTTACACCAATTTCATTAGTCTAAACTCTAGAACTATATCTTCGTCCCGTTAACAAAAAAACTCAACACGAATCATGATCACGAGCCGCATAAAGCATCATATGACAAGTGAAGTCTAGTCAACAAAAAAGCACAAAATTTATAAAGGAAGAACCAAACATGGATTTTTTTTTTTTTTTTTACTAGAACATTTACTTGAATTAATCTATGTAAAAGAGAAGGAAAAAAAACGAAACACCCCTAAGGAGGAATTACATAATCAACCAACTAGCCCTAATAATTTTTCCCCAAATCCCTCTCACATCAAACCTAAATCAAAACTATAAAATAAAAAAATAAAATAAAAACTCTATTTTCTCCCCTTCCTTCCCACTCCTAAAAAAACGAAAGATGAAAACTTTAAATATCCCAACAACAAAAAAAGCAAAACCCACATCACCAATTAACCCAACAACCCCAAAAAGATGTTCTTTTATAAAATAAAATAAAAAGTTCACCTATCTCTTCTCCTATCAGCAGCATACTGAGAGAGCGGCACCACCTCCTGCAGCGGCGTAGAAAGCGGCGTCGGGAGCGGCGAGTTTCTGCAAACGGGGCAAGAGCCATTGAGCTTCAGCCACGAATCGAGACAACATAGGTGGAAGTAATGGCGGCACTCTGGCATCATCCTCAGCATCTCCGAATCCTTGTACTCGCACAAACATATCGAGCACGTGGTGTTAATAATATTCCGCGCATCGCTGTCCCTGTTAAACTGGAACCTCGGGTACGAGTTTATCACGCTCTGGTCGAGCCCCACCGCCATGCTGGCATCCTCGTCCTCGTCCTCCGCCACGAATATGCCACGTGGCAGGACGATGCCGCCGTCGGAGGCGGCGGCGGTGGTTTGGGTGTGGCGGCGGCGGTGGTGGCGGCAGCATAGGTAGGAGGAGAGGAGGAGGGTGGAGAGGAGGAAGAGGAAGGCGAGGGCTATGGCGATGGAGTAGCCGAGGCCGAGGTGGGGGAAGTGATCAGGGGACATGGGAGTGAAGAAAAAAAAGAAAAAAATAAGAGAAGAGAATGATAAAAGGGATTGTTAGCCATTTGTGAAGGGAGAGAGAGAGAGAGAGAGAGAGGGAGGGAGGGAATTAGGGAGGGTGTGATTTTTTTGAGGGGTAAAGGGTGGGTGAGGATCCCAGCTGCTGCATTTAATACTTTGTTTTTGATTTTGTTGAGAAACTCTTTTTTTTCTCAGCAAGGGACTTAGCCTGCATTTAATTCTGCTTGTGCAAGTGGAAGGTGGAAAGTGGAAGCCGGGGGGTTACTCACATACTCACATTATCATACATGTTTTGACTTCTATTTCTTTAAATTGGCTGCAATTGATTTTGAATTTATAAGCATGAGAGTTTAATAGTCATAACCACTAGGTTGGACATAATAGGAAAAAAAATCAAGTAGTATACATGAGTTCATAAATTTTAATATTATTAAAATTATTGTACAAAAGAAAAGAGAGAGAGAGTTCAACTCATATGATTTATACTATCAACTAATTCAAAATTATCATTAGTATTACTTATAAGGAATATACACTAAATTAAATAAGTCTCCAGATATATAGGGTGAGGTGGTTAGAAAAGGTTGATTTATCAAAGTAGGGGTGTGAGACTTATCCAGGATAGTAATTATTTTAAGCCAAATACTAACTAGTGCCCTTAGGGAAGGACACTAATTAGGAAAGTAAAAAGACAAACGTTTTTATTGGAATATGAAAAATGTGTTCCTTTATGATTGTTAATTGTGCTTCCATATAATTTTCAATAAAACTTTTCATCTTTTAATTCCATAATCAACAGGTTAGCAAAACTCTTATTTTAAAACTCAACAAATTTATCATACACAATTTTTTTAGTTAGATGTCAATCTAAGACCTATTATACTTGTTACTATTTATTCTAAACATAATTATGAGGTATGTCTAAGTTAGTTTAAGTCATGAACTTTATATTAAATGTACCTATATGAGGGTACTATGATGATTTTCTCCTGTATCTGAATCCTTCAAGTCAATTTTTGCTGTGCTCTATTGCAAGATCAAGTACATATAAAAGACACTCTAACTTCAAGTTAGCACTCTCTCCAAATATAATAAATGAAAGTAACAAATAAGAATCATTACTAAAAAAACTAGTTTTAACATCGCTATGTTAACATCGATTTTGTCAAAAGTCGATGTTAACAAAAACGTCGTGACATATTTGTAAATAATGTGAGTTCATTAACATCATTTTTTTTTAAAAAATCGATATTAACTTCGATACGTTAACACTGATTTTTCTTTAAAATTGATGTTGTTTTTGTTATTTAAGTTCCCTCTTCACTCTTACTTTCACTCACTCTCTTCGTGGCGGTTCTCTCTCAAATCCTCTCAGCACTCCCACTCTCACGCACTCTAGCTCTTTATATATGCATTCTAATGTGGCACAAAGGGTCCATGGCCTTACCTTTTGTCTTAATACAACACTAATCCAAGATTACATGTAATGATGACTAAATAGTGGTTGTGTTAAGATAAATTGGATTCTTCTTTATCCTTGGCTAGGTTTTTAGAGTCCTCAAAAACACCAATTTGACCCTATGTTTGGCTAAGATTCCCCTAGGTTTAGAGGTTCTTAGCCATACGGGTACATGAAACATATCTCATAAGAATGATTGGTTTTAGACATCAAACAAATATATTCTTGATTTTTATTGTGTGTATATAAACATTTATTGAAAAAGTAAAAGTATTTAAAAAGTAACTAATCATGATATATTGACCTAGAGGTTCTCCATCCATTAATGGGAATACCTTCTTGGTGTGTCAAACAAAAATTAAGAGAAAGTTATAGAAGTGTTTGGTCAAGAAAGTTCTAAATCATGATTTAATTTGGGAGATAACTTGTTTTGCTTTTTTACTTACAATATTGGTTAAGGCTTCTAAACTTAAATTCAAACAATAAAAAAATTGTTGGTTCGAATTATTCTGAATTCGATCCCATAAAACAAGGTTTCATGTCCGAGTCTTGTAAGTAGAGAAAACATGTTTAGAAGGAAAAAAAAACCTTTAATAAAAGTAGTCAATGAGACTCTCCAATGAAAATTAGTTATCAATCAAATCGATGAATATTTTATATAATGTCATGATAAACAAAAAGAAACCTTAAATTCAAACATAAATTAGGGTGCTAAAATGAGAGCAAGTTTGTGCTACATTGGAACTTGCACTTTCTTTTGTTACGACTTTGCCTTTCTCCACTTTGGTTTTGGAGGTTGGTACTTGCAGTGGAGGGAATCAACGATCAACTACCAGTATCGATTACAAGACACTACTCTTTCTTTTGGTGTCTGTTTTATTTTATTTGTCTTCTTTCCGGTTTTGTATTCTTTTTTATTTTAATTTTGGGATAATGGTTTGGAGGGTGATTGTGTGATTGTGGTGGTGTGTGAGGTTGTAATCGGAGTTGCCGTAAGAAAAGTGTTTGGGGTTCACTGCAGCTTTTGTTCGTGCGTGCCACAACTGAAAAGTTTGGTGTTGTGTTTTTGGTGTCGTGGTGTGGGAAGAAAGCGACTGTTGGAACAAATTGGCTCACCAATTTGTAATGTTGACAATGAAATGACCTAATCAAACCTCAACTTCATGAATTCGAATTAGGCTTAGAAAATTACAATAAAAATTCCATTAAAACAATACTATATATAAGCTAGTTCATTTATATTTGTTTCATTAAATATTCATTTTCACCAAAACATCTTAGATTTATTCATCTATCTCTGTCTTCATTACACAACCCTATTCGACGCAGTGGATTTTTGTGAGTTTTGTCCCTGGAAGCATGACGAACATTGTTTGGCTTTTGCAAGTTGAAACTATCAATTAGTAATTTTTTATGTTATTTTGTTTTTTTTACGAATTTTCCTTACAAATTTCTACTATGTGCACACTAGAGCGTGGAACAAGTATAAGACATGAAAAATGATTTAAATCTTCTAATAGATTATATATTTTAAAAGAGAGGAGTATTAACTTTTGATATATATATATATATATATATATATATATATAAATGATATAATTTATGTTTTTATCAAAATTAAAGAGGGAAGCATAATTAATAATTGAGTCTTTAAGTTTGTCTAGTTTGGTTTAATGGTTTACTCTTTGAGTGTCATGATCGTCTTGGGTTCGAGACAAGACACCCACAATCCCTAAACCCTTCCAATTACAATTCATTCAACAACATAATTTAGATTTTAACTTTACAATCATAGACCATCAATGATTTTTAATAAATTTTAGCTTTTTTTTAATAGTATTCAATTATTTGAGTGTGTACATTTAATAAAGGTAAAATGGATAAAAAATGTAAAAATAATTGATCTTATTTGTTAAATTATCAAAAGATCTAATTCAGGATTGAAAAAGTGTTAGTTGTTATAAATCACAATTTCTATATACTTGTCTTCAATTTCTATATAAAAAAACAATTATTAAATTAAAATTGAACACCTATATTAAAATACTTAATAATTCAAATTAAAATTAATGCAACAATTTAATATCTAAAAGAATCATTGAACAAAAATTTAATCTCTACAACATCACAATTATCATATCACTATTTTTTTTCAAGATTTTCATTTTACCATCATAACTATTATGACTATTACCGTCATTACTGTTATGATTATCATCATATTCACTATTATAATTATCATCACAACATTTAAATTATTACTATTATTTAATAGAAGTCTCAATATTTTTTCAAATTTTGTTTCATTTTTTATTTTGTTAACAGTGCAGTGCAAATAATACATATTATGTATATTTATATTATGAATGGTACAAAAATTTATCAATGTAGTCTCCTGAAGTATAAAAATGTTTAGTTTTTAGTTTCTTCATTACGTTAACAAAAGACTAAAAAGTGAGCAATTTAGGAATAAATCATACAAAAATATATATATGCAGGAATTAAAAATAAATAATTTCAAACTTTCGAAAACTAGATGTTCATTGGTAGCTGATATATAGTACTCTTTTTTTTTAATCTAATTATATGATTATTTTTAAAATTTGTTTATTTTTTTATAAGACCGTTTTATTTTTTAAATGCATTAATTTTTTTATATATCTTTATTTAATTATTTTTTCTCTAAATATTAATAAGACGTAATTAAGTAAATAAAAAATAAAAAGAATAATAATTTTAAAATGGTAATATAAATAAATAATAGATTTAATATGATTAATTAAATTAATTATTTTTTTTAAAAATGAATTATTTGAAAGATTCTTTATAATAGTAACATAACAAGAATAATATTCTAGTAGGACTCAGGACAAGAATAATATTCTAGTAGAACTCCTATTTTATTTGAAGTTAGTGGGATATTTGCATTGGTAATGGATCGCATTCATCTAAAACTTTTTAATAAAAAAGACTTAGGGTTTCAGTGAAGCATAAACATCAATCATTAGATTCATTATTCATCAAACCAGTTTCTATTTTGTTGCGGAAACCATAATTATGGTTGAAATTTGTACCCACGGTTCACGTCAATGGAATAGTGGAAGAGGGAACAAGAATCCATGTATAATTTAAAAGGATAGGATGATCATGAACTGATTGATTAAGAAATATAAAAAAATTATTATAAAGATCATAAAAAAGTGAAAAAATAATCACAGATAATATAATTTTATATATCTTAATCAAAATTGTTATCTTTTTAATTTTTTAATCAATGTGATAAGTACACGGGTTAATATTTTTCAATTTAAAATTTATAAAAAAGTGATCAACGAAACGAAGAGTTAATTATATTTTCAAGTGCTTGATATTTTCAAATTTCCACTTTTTAGTTTATCAACAGTTATTTTATCAGGCTTAGATCCTAAATTTTTATCCCATTCATGCTTTTACTCACTGTTTTTAAATAATAACATAATATTAATTTTATTAATATTTTATCAATCCTAACTGTTAAATAAATTATTTTATATCTTAAAATGTTTCAAATAAATTTAAAATGTATAATAATTTTAATAAAATATTTAACGTTAGATATATATATATATATATATATATATATATATATGTTGAGCCCTGGTTATATTTTGAAAGGAGTTAGATCCGATGCACCAGAATGAATTAAACTCAAATAATCTTCTTAACTAACTATTTAAAACAATAAATATGTTTAAATCGATCTCCACTACATAAAAATTAAAACGACTTTACTTTATTTAATATTTTTATTTGAACGTAAATTATATATCCATATATAATAGTCTTGTACAAGGTATAAATTACATACCAATTAAGTTTTCATGTGTTTAAAATTCCATTGTGAAAAATAATATTTTAATTAATTTTTAAATTATTTTATTTGAATAATTTAGTTTCTTACCTTAGTTTAAATGGGTAAATGTAGGTAAATTTATGAATTTAAACAATATAAGTTTATATCAATTCAAATTTAATTAAGATTGAGTGAATTTCTAAATACACACATTTTGAAGCATAGAGATCCGTAAAATAAATAAATTCTTATTTCAAAAGATCCAACAAAAAATATTTACAAATAAAATTAGTTTTTGAAATTGTATATTGATTAAAAAAACTCTCTTGATGATTTTTTTCATATTCGATAAAGCTCCAGTCTGCGGCGTACGTTAAGAATCTACTGCTCATATTTTTCAATAAAAGAATATCATCACTGAATTTTCAAATTAACTTTTTGGTAAGAAAATTAAGAAGCCTCCTTTTTGCCCTAACAAAAAAGCACAAGTCATTAACTAATTATTTTCATTGCTGACAACAGAAACTAACTATTTTCAATA
The DNA here is from genome assembly GCA_007407185.1 of Glycine tomentella. Classification (NCBI taxonomy): domain Eukaryota; kingdom Viridiplantae; phylum Streptophyta; class Magnoliopsida; order Fabales; family Fabaceae; genus Glycine; species Glycine tomentella. The sequence goes on from PYAF01002126.1 coordinate 31,024, forward strand.
TGCATTTTGTCTTTCGTAATATTTTTCACCCCATTTTTTCTGGCTCTTTATCTTCATTACCAATCACATGTAACATATTTACGACTTTCTCTCTTTTTCTATATTTACTCTCTCTCTCTCTCAACACATATAGTCATATACCTCAAAAATATACATTCATCATTTTTCAAAAGGTATACAACACAACTTCTCCAACTAATCAATCTCCTCAATATGCTAAACACCTACACAACTCACGGTCTCCCAAATGTCACGTAAAACCAAATTAAAAAAAGAAAACTAGATAAATTGAATTACCGCAAGAAAAAAAAAAATCTATACAGAACTATTTCTTTATATTAAATTATACTACCTTCGTTCTTTATTATAAGAAACAATTTTACATTATAACTTATTTCTTATAAAAAAATAAATATAATACTATATATTATACATAATCTAAGGAAGTGTTACCATTATTATTAGCTTCCACGGCGAGTTTCTACAAACAGGACATGACGCATTGACCTTCAATCACATGTCAACAAAATCTCTATGAAAGTAATGACGACATTGCGGCATGCATCATCCTTAGCATCTCCGAATCCTCCTAGTCCTCAATGCATATTGAGCATATGATGTCATGGTCGTAAATTGTTGCCACATTATTGGTCTTGCTACCATAAGGAAAAGTGTGGTAGGAGTTTATTACATGAATGGATACTCCTGTGGGGTGGTTTTGATTATGATTGTTGTCACCACCATCATCATAATGAGTTAATGTATTTTCATTGTCTTGTTGGTCATGACACATGAAAATATAGATGCAACACACGCAAATGAAGAGAGAGAAAGATGAATAAGAGGAACAACTTGGCGAATAGATCTAGGTCATTGCTTGTGGAGGTGAGCGTCATGGGTGACACGACAAAGACGGAGGGAGAGGGAGATGATGTGAACAGGAAAAGAATTAAGATGGAATTATGAAAAAAAGTTATGATAAAATGTTGTGACAAGAGAGACGATGATGTATAGGGAATTAGCTAGGTTGATTGGTAGGAAGGTTTGGAGTTGTTTTTTTCTAGGGGGAATTGGCCACGAGTGTATTGGGTTGGGACAAATTTTGAAGCTAATTGAAGTTTTATACTAACGGAATCTAAAAATTAACCTATAAGGTGTTTCTTGGCTGTTGCAGGTACGTGTGAAAATTAACTTGAAAATGCTTATTACTCAATTGGTGTTGCATTTGCTATTTATATATTTTACTATTTTTGGGTTATATATATGCGGATGCAGTTCGTTGGTTTTTACTCTTGAGACTGTCTCGTTGCGTTGATCATCAGCTTCTCCAAGTTTTTATGTTGTGTTAATTTTATTTATTTACTTATTTATGTTAATTATAATAGATCTGTTAAACAATCCTTTCTCAGTGCTTTCTTTTTGTCATTGAGAATTACAAGTCACTGCATGTAAATTTAGAAGTATGATCAGAATATATTCGAGCCGACTTTAATAAATAAAATACAAGAATTATTAATGACGTTTATTTATAAACAAATACTTCCAAAATGTTTAAAATAATATCTTTATATCAATAGAATAGAATTAACAGAAGATTAATTATTTACCAAAAAATTTAATTAACTCTCAATTTACTATTTTAAAATTAGTTTCAGTCGTATCAATTTTCAATTTTTTATTATTACATATAGGTAGTTTTTTTTATAAAAAGAAAACAGAAGTTGTTGAACTTCACGCCTTCATTACAATTGATGCTCTTTCTTTTTAACTATCCTAACGACACTTATTTAACTATCTCTTTCCCTAAAAGTATTAAAAAAGAGATTAATAATGGTGTGTTGTTTGATTTCTAATTAAAAAAATATGAATATTATTAAACTATCCTAACGCAGTCTGACAAATATGTTTGGAGTAATAGATTATTCTTTTCCTTTTTGATTCTTTGACGTTAATTAAACCAACACGTACGTCTCCTATAATCGCGATGCTTCTTGTTTCTACTCATTGGAAAATAAATAGTATTATGGATTTCCTGCGATACTATTTGGCTTTTATATATTCTTAGGTGTTCCACTAATAAAAAAAACATTCTTAGGTGTTTCTAACCAATGTAGTATTGTAAGAACATCAATTAAAGAATAAATAGGTATTTATAGTTAAAAAGATTTTACAAAAAAGTTACGTTAAAGATGTAGATGAATAGTTCAAAATACTATAATAGATCTTCTTACCAATAATTCTAAATAATGAAAGTATTGAATGTTTTTAAAGTTTACACGTTATTAAATATAAGATTTAATTTAAATATACTGAAATTTTAAAAAAATATTACCATCCAATTATGAATCGTAATATATAATAATATCGTTAGTTGTATCCCCAAAAGAAAGATAATATCAAAGAAAGAAATAACTTGAGGAGAAATTTTTATTATTTAAATAGAAAACAAGGAAAAAAAAAAGGCTTTTTTGTAATCTTTTAGGGACGTGATGCGACTTCTTGTACTATTTTAATTACGAATGATAGTTGATTTTATTTTCATTAACGTGCATTTACTATTTTTTTAATTCAATTAGAGTGTTTTCACTTTTCAATGCCTGTTATACATGGCTTTTTTTTTTTTTTTTCCAGATTATACATAGCTGTTAATATATACATAAATGGAAGATGGAATCTAACAAATAAGGCCCTCGATTTTATATAGTTATTTTTCCCTTTATAGTTTCGTATGCATTTCTGTCTCTCTCGTTACTCTTATTCCTCTCTTGATAATACTTCTATGTAACCACCACACATGCATGTCGACACAACTATATTTGACTATTTGTATTATTGCCCAAATAAAAATTATGCGTGTACAATGAAATCTTGTTGATCTGCCCATGCATACACCATAAGCAATTGTATCTATCTGATTGGTAATTAATTTCGTACAAATCTTACATGAGATTTGTTACATTGCATCAAAAACTATAAGAAAAATAAGCGTCTATATTTTTCTCATTATAAAGCACCTTATCTGCAAGAAAAAAATTCTGTCCAATTATTTTGCCTTGATATTGTCATCAATTCCGTAACAATTACACGTGTCAACATCATTGGTGTTAAACATACTTAAAATTCTTGTATATGCTGCATGATCTGATCAGCTTGTTCAAACTCAGAAATTTTCATTCAGTTTCATAAACAATGATGAAGCCTAAGCTTAACTTTGTGTTTCCATTCGTGCTCCTCATTACTCACTGGTTTCTATTGGCTCTTCACGGCAGTGCTGAGAGTTCCACATATATAGTCCACATGGACAAATCCCTTTTTCCTCATATTTTCACAACCCATCATGATTGGTTTGAATCCACCATTGATTCCATAAAATCTGCAGAACTTGGCCACTCATCTAACCAATCACAGAAACTAGTGTACTCCTATAACCATGCCATGTATGGTTTTAGTGCTGTACTAACATTAGAAGAGTTGGAGGCTGTTAAGAACTCTCATGGCTTTGTTGCAGCATATCCAGACAGAAATGTCACCATAGATACCACTCACACTTCTGAATTTCTCTCCCTGGACTCTTCTAGTGGCCTATGGCATGCCTCAAATTTTGGGGAGGATGTCATTGTAGGTGTTATTGACACTGGTGTGTGGCCTGAGAGTGAAAGCTTTAAAGATGAAGGAATGACTA
>PYAF01002126.1:34805-54183 GCA_007407185.1 Glycine tomentella
CACCAGCAACAGCAAATGGATATTCCCACACTGACCGATCTCCTTCCTGCTTCCGTAAAAGGTCTTGAAAGGATTTCTACAAAATGAAAAGTTCAAGCTTTATGATTAAGATAAATGAATAGCAAAGACTGATTTAAATTTAGGTTGACCCGAAAGTTCTTGGAGGATTGAACCAAGACTAGAGTAAAAAAGACAAACCATTGGGGAATTAGGGTCTAAAAGAAACGCAAAAAATGTGTCTGGTAAAACCTGAAAGATCACAGTGACATGTCTGATACATAATATTCCTAAAACAAAATTGGCAACCACTCATAACAAATGAAATCTGTAGTCTATGCTTATTCAACACCAAGAAAGTAAAAATATACAAGGAAACCAGGGATAAGAGCATGAAAAGGAGGACACAATATTTTAGAAAATCATATGAAGAGTCTCAGCATTCAAGGTATATTATCACAACTCACAATATGTATCCAGTCCACATTGCTAAGATAGGCACAGATTTTTAACATCCAGAAAACAGTGAATCAACATCAACAGAGTCTTTAACTCAAACAGTAATTAAAACACAAAGAGCATTACCTGGGTCGGAGTTAAATCAAAAGAGGGTCTGGCATCGCTTTCTCTTCTCTGTGCACAGACACAGGACAGACCTCTGCCAAGCCATGCACACCAGAACACCACCGCAAGATAAAGAAACGCTTCAAGAAATGGATTCTTCACAACCACCCCAACACCACCGCAAACACCCCAACACCACCTCAAACTCACCACCACCACCCTCACAAGAAGCGGAGGAGCCCACAGCCTTGTGCGTCGTGCACCTCACCAACCGCAGTGGTTGAAGCAACCTTCAGCCACCCTGTTCTGGCGCCAGCACCCAAAACCACATGAAGCGCCGATCCGCCATCTTCTTGGTAGTAGAGGGTGAGATCTTCTTGGTGGCAAGAGAGCTTCTTGGCGGAGGGCTCGCCGGAGGAGGGGGAAGATGGAGGCGATCGGCGCTTCATGTGATTGTTGGTGGTGGCGGCGGAGAGGGGTGGCTGACGGTTGGTGCAGCCATTGCCGTTGGTGGGGTGCACCATGGAGCAGAAGTCTGTGGGCTCCACCGGTTCTTGTGAGTGTGGTGGTGATGGTGAGTTTGCGAAGTGGTGGTGGTGGTGGTGACTGGTGAGACCCATTTCTTATATTGCTTCTTTGTGTCGGTGACTTTTGGCGGCGGCGACGAAGGCGGCGAAGGCTTGCGTGGATTTGAATAGCTATAGTATATATATGTTTGAAAAGCTATGGTATAAAGATGAAATATTTTGCTTTCCCTGTGCAAGTGCAACGTCAACCAAAATAAGGTCTTCAGTTCTTTTACTTTACGTCATCCACAGAATTCAGATTCGTGAATTTTAGCTAACTAATTTTTATTTATGTATTTTTTCTTTTATGCATGTAATATTTGACTTTTATTTATTACAATTAATTAAATAAAAAATTAAAATCATAAATGTTATGTTGATTATCAGATATTTTATAAATCAGATAAACTAAATCGCGTTATTTTATATGAAATAAATAAAACTATATATTGAATATTTTTATTCGAGAAAATAATTTTCTATTTACCAATAGTTCAAAATTAAACATTTTCATTTTATTTTGAATTTTCATAAAATATGTACATCAGTATAGGAATTATTTCAAATTAAATTGACCCTCACATTATAAATAATCCTTCTTTGAAATTTCCCTTCCCATGGCAATCAACCACTTAATCATAAATTCAAGGGTAAATAACCATTTTCTTGTAAGTTACTGACAAATCTGTCCCTGAAGGTAAAAAAAAATGTAACAAATATCCGTTAACTTTCGTCTATTACCGTTAATATTAGGGACGAATTTGTCAGTACACTACACATTTAGGGATGAATTTGTCAGCTCTTTATCCAAAATATAATTTAATCTTCATATTCTCTTTTTTAATCATTACAAGCATAACATTACAATCAACACTTAAAAATTAGAAAAACAAGCATAATATTGATTAATAAACATAATTTGGTTATTGTTATGAAATTTCTATTATAACAATATTAAATAATAGTAAAATCAAGTTGAGTCTCATTTTTTTGCAAGGATTGATTTAATGACTGTGTATTTTAATTTGTTCGAACCTCATATTTTGAGTATGTATTATAAGTAAAAATAAACATAATAACAAACATAATATTGATTAATAAGCATAATTTGTTTGTTGTTCTGAAATTTCTATTATAACAATATTAGGTAATGATAAAATCAAGTTAGGTCTCATTTTTTTTGTAAGAATTAATTTAATGATTGTGCATTTTTGTTTGTGTCTCATATTTTTGATAAAGTACTGTCACATTACAAAGCAAAAAAATGAGATAATACTTACCCAAAATATGAGACTCAAACAAATTAAAATACACAGTCATTAAATTAATTCTTACAAAAAAATAAAACTCATTTTGATTTTGTCATTATCTAATGTTGTTATAATAGAAATTTCTGAACAACAAACAAATTATACTTATTATTATGTTTGTTTTAACTTATGTTTGTTTTCCTAATTTTTAAGTGTTTATTGTAATGTTTGCTTGCAATGATTAAAAAAGAGAATATGAAGATTAAATTATATTTTGGGTAAAGAGCTAACAAATTCGTCCTTGAATGTGTAGTGCGCTGACAAATTCGTCCCTGATATTAACGGTAACAGGTGAAAGTTAACGGATGGATATATTTGTCACACTTTTTTCACTTTCAGGGACAAAAATTTGAATTTTCATCTTTTAGGAAGAAATTTGTTAGCGCCTTACACATTCAGGGACGAAAATGACTATTTACCCTTAAATAAATGACAAAGTTATTAGCTATGGGATAAATATATAGTTAGAATAAAAAAGTAATCAATAATACAATTATTAATAGATAGAACCATAACTAAAATTATAATAGTCAGCTAATATAAGATTGAAAAGTTTTTTTTTTCCGACTCATGCTGATATAGCTTTTTAATAATTTTATTTTCTTGGTATGATTTAGAGGATAATAAGGTTATGTGAGCTGTGTTATGTGGGAAACTTGGCAGTTGGTTGGTTTTTATGGTTTGATCTATTTCCTAGGTGATATTTCCTTTGTGCTGTCAGCTAATTCTATTTTTCATCTGGCTTCCTACTTTCCAAGATGTGATAGCACGGGAAATACATGCTGACCATAGAAGAATTTCTACTCTGGTAGATTTAGCTAAGGAACCTGCTTCTAGAGAATCTGGGCTCTTTGACCCCATAGAAATATCACCTGCTGTATTACCAAAATTCCCATATTCGATTGATTCTTTGATCTAGCTTTCATTGATTCGTGCTATGTTTGAGCTCTCATTCATATGGATGCCCAAGCTTCTATTTCTGTAGCATATCAGTTTGGATTTTGAAAAATGAGTGCTTTAAATGTCAACCTGATGCTCTGTCTAGAAATGCAAGTGCATCTTGTATTTGTGCATGACATGTCCTAGAAATAGAAAATGGAGGAAGTGGAAGTGGAAATGAACATAGTTTGCTGCCCATGGAAGCAGTTTTCACTTCATCACTGTTGCTTGTCTTTACAAGGGCTTTTTTATTAATTACTTTGTGAACTACATAATTGAAGTTTATATAGATAGCTGATTGAAAGTGGTTATCAGCTGTCATTTGGTGTGTAATTACAAACTGCAGTCATTGTCGTATCTAAATTTTGCTAAAAGGCATGTTTTGGTGTATGTATGATTTTCTGTTCACTTAAATGTGAATGTGGAGTTTCTGTATTCATATTCATGTTTTATAACTTATGTTATTCCTTTGTAATGTTACAAATTCTCAGTGTGATTTAGACGGCTTACTTAAAATATAATCATAAAGATTACTACGTCTGTCGAAAAATAGGCACCAAAAAAGATCTTCCAAGATCAGTCACCTTAGAAAAACCACAATCCGAACCCTTGTCTTCCTATCATCTTAAAAAAGCACTGGAATGTAATTATACACTTTTATCATGACAATTCCAGTATAGTCAAAGAGATTAACTATATACACCCTGCCACATTTTCATTATGGTTCTGGAATGAAAGTTTTTTTTTTTTCGGCTCATGTTGATATAGCTTTTTAATCATTATGTGCTTTGTTTAGAATATAGCTTTGTGTCCCTGCACATCATTCCAGGCTTACACTTGTGCTTATGCTTTCTTTATTCCACCTCAAATAGGGGCTAGTGTTATACTATGCATTGAAAAGGCATTAGCTCAGTCTGGAGTATCAAAAGAAGATGTGAATCACATAAATGCACATACCACATCCACACCAGTTGGAGATCTTAAGGAGTACCAAGCTCTAATGCATTGTTTTGGTCAAAACCCTGAGGTAAATTATGGTGCGCCTTGGCGCATTTCTTTTCTTTTTAGGCTTATTGATAGGCATGGCAACGAGGCGGGGCGGGAGCGGGTATTACATTCCCCGTCCCCGTCCCCGCCCCCAAACCCGATCCCCGCCCCCGCCCCCATTCCCCGTCGGGTTTTAAAACCCATCCCCATCCCCGTCCCCGCTGGGGGTCGGGTTTTCCCCGCCCCGCTCCGCCCCCGCTATTTCACTAAAATTTAAAAATAAAAAAAATAATATAATTTTTTTATTTGAAAAATAGGATTAAAAAGTTAATTATGTAACCAAAAAATAATAATAACAAACTCACATTTAAAATATGGGATTATAATTTTAAAATTACAAAACAAAATCAATAAATTCAATTAAAAAAATAGAAAATAATATATTTTTTTATTTTTATTTTATTTTTTTAATATTATTTATTACGGGGCGGGGAGCGGGGGCGGGGCAGGTATCAGTAACCCCATACCCGCCCACGCCCCCGCCCCCGCTTTTGGCTACCGGGGAAAACCCAAACCCGAACCCGAACCCGAAAAATTCGGTTTTTCCCCATTAAAATCGGGGCGGATTCGGACGGGTACCCACGGGTTCGGGTCCCGTTGCCATGCCTACTTATTGAACTCTTATACAATAATTAGTTTTTATCATCACAAACTATCTCACAGTTTGTTTGTATTTAATAACGTATCGTAGTGACTTACATACAATTCAATTCCGTGGATGATAATTATTTCATTAGTAGGCACATGGGATTGTACTAATTGCATCGACACAATCCTGTGAGATGGTATCAGCATGGTTGACATAACCAACACACCTAGGGAGCAAAGTAGCAGCAACCTACCAAGATGCCCAAATTTTACCAAACAATTTTCCTTAATGATCAATTCAATGATCATTAATCAAACAAGTCTGATGCCAAAATTGTTTTTTTGCCACATAACTAGCTTGGAAGTTGCAAATGAAAATTTTTAATCAGACCAAGATGAATGAAATTGAACTGTGTATGATCTCAAACATGCTAGCAATGAAAAGTGAAAAAATTCTTGAAACTTCCTACCATACATAGATTATAATAATATATTATCGGTACTTTTTTGGCAGATTGGGTTCCCTTTGTGACATGGGTTTGACTTTCTTATGATAGCAACAGAGCCATCAAAAAATCTCCTTCGACATTGGAAAGTCAAGACCTTTTCATATATTTTTAGCATGTAAGTGGTAAAATGTTTAACATAGTTGTTCTGTCAGTCTGTGTATATATTGTGCCTTAAATTTGTTTCATTTTATTTTAGTTTGAATAATCAACATGAAAAAATGATAAGAAGAAATGGACTCATGGGTGATTTTGCCTTTAATGGATTAGATTTATAATTTGTTAATAAAAACTGACAATTAATGAAAATTGACATGTGACATGGAGAAACAATTTGGGTTTTTGTATATACATGGAAATTAGTAGCTCTTTAACTACTATTTACCAAGCAAAATAAGAATCAAAATCTAATCTGTGGTAAATTAATAATTATATATTATATTATATGTTGTGATTTAGAGACCATTGTATCAGTATTCTGCAATCATTGAACAAGACAAGATATGTACATGTTTACAATTTTGGTGATTTATGATAATTATTTAGGAAAAATAAAGGAAAGACACAAAGTTGGTCTTCCTTATCATGAGAAAACCTGAGATCTCATCTCATTCAATTCCAAAAGTTACTGGACTTGTATGTGTTTTGATTAATGGCTTCCTTAAATATTTTGCATTTATTCTTATTCATGCTTCTTTGATTAATGGCAGCATATTGGCTCCAAAATTTATTGTATAAAATAAACAAAATAGCAGGTAATTTATTGTGTGTTTATCTACACTTTTATGTCTGTGAGAGTGTGCTTGTACACATTGTGGTTATGATTCATTGACTTTTGATGTTTGTACTCATACCTTTTGTTTGTTATGGGAAAAATATTGATCCCTCTGAATGTTTTATGGAAAAATATACATCTATGCTTATGTTTTTTTATGAAACAGGTAACTGGTTGGGTGGTTGAATACCAAGATAATCTGATTGGGCTAGGAGTTAATGAGTCTCTAGCCCAAGTGTGCTCTGAGAATGGTGCAATGGATCCTCTTATGAATTCTTATGTTGAGAGAATGCAAGCTTTGTATCCTAGGTTATACTATGTAATCTAAAGTGGATTCTCATTTGTTTTGGGCATGCTTATTTAGTCAACTATTTATGTTCTACTTGTGGTTACAATCATGTCCATACCCGTGCCCATCATTTGTATTTGGTATTATTGTTAGTTTGCCTTTTTCAAAATTTTGTGCCCTGCTTTGTGTTTTGGACATATAAGCTGATATTCTATAGGAGTAGACTAGGGGAATAATGGTCATAGTTGCAACTGCTACGAATTGAACCATAGGCATACCCTTAATGATTTAAGCTAATGCTAGCTTGCTAATTTTATTGGATCATATCAGTTCATTTAATTTATGTTTAACCAATGCTTGCGTCTGATTTGAGAAATAAACTCTTAGCTTTGGCTCTTAACTCTTGAACTTATCTTTTTTTGTCTACCTTTTGTTTGTACTTTGCATGTGTGTTTGTTGTATTTTATTGCATAGACCAGGCCAAAAGGGTCTATTCATTTAAATGGTTTAAGCATGATACTGGTTACTTGATCTTTACTTACTTTTTGTTATGTCATTAGCTAATGATTAAATTTTTAAATGGTGTATGCTGGAACTTTTTTGGGTCAAGTAATACGAATATACAATTGCTTACAACTTTTATTATTTGTTTGTGTTTCTGACCTATTTCAACACTATGGAGTTTCACCTTGAAATCCCTTTTGAAAATCTTCACTCTGATGTTGTCTCTTACCTCTTCCTCATTGAATCTGACCACACCTCATTTCCTTATCTCACAGGTATGTGCCAAAAACGTTTATTATAATGTCTGATTAAAAAAAAGGTTTTTTTTACCTCTCTTAAACATAGCAATCTATGTGTGCATTGGTTGGTTTTGTTCATTTGTCCTGTGCTTTGGATCCGGTTTTGCCTTACCTTGCTATCAACTATCTGGACCGGTTCCTAGCCAACCAAGGGATTTTGGTAAAGATTCCAAATGTGCTAGCTTTTTTAGATTGTTTGTTTATTTTCTTCATTGATCTTCAATTATATTGATTCATATTCTTATTTTTGAAGATTAATGACTATAGAGTAGTATCTATATCTATTGGATTCTCCTTTCATAAGATATGACTCAAATTTGGTTTATGAGTCAAAAAAGGTTCCATCACTTGCCATTCTCTTCAATTCTTTATTTTTTAGAATTAATTTTTTAACTTGAAATTAAACACACATAGTCTTATTTTTCAGTATTCAGCCAATTCTTTTCTCTAATAAATTTTTTATTGTGCCACATCATTTAAATTGCCAAGTTGTAAAACTAAGCTTACAAACTGGCTTTATATTTGAATACATGCGAATAACAAGATTACTTCATCACCCTCCCGAGAGAATGACAAACACAAAAGTAATAATAACAATATTGATTATTCGATTTTTTCGACTCATCATGCGTGAACTATCTCTTCAAAATTGTTTATTTTCTATTCATTGTTAAACTCTTACTTTTTATTTTTAACTTTCCTTATTCATTAGTTCTTAATCAATTTGGATTGTGGTTATCAAGTTTCATAATCAAAGTTTATATTTTAAAAATGCATATGAACGTGAGGCTTAAATATCATAAATATTAATATTTTAGTTATGATAGATACAAAAAATAAAATTAATTTTTAAAAATGTAGCGGCGCGAAGCGGAGTAAAGCGGAGCAACCTGTGCATATGCGCACGGGTAAAAAAACTAGTTTGAACTAAAATTAATCTTTAAATTCTAGTTTGTGTAGATGCAATAAATTATAACTTATGTTGAGTTTTTGTCGTGGTTATTCGTTGTTTTTACTAAAATTTATTATAGATTTATTTTAATATTTAAATTAATTTAAAGTTAATTAATTTATAAATTAAAAATTGTAAATATACTTACTTCAGCACACACAGAAGAAAATGAGGCGAACCTCCACATGTTTAGCGATATCAATATTGGGAAATAGTGATTGAGGTAAAACATTGAGGAGTTTTATTACTATTATTATTAAGCATACGACATGAACAAATTCAACAAATAATTTTGATATTATGTCTAATTCAAAATCTTATGATATTAGATATGTAAGTCCTTCTTATTTATAAATATTATTGCTTAGCTTATTTCAACTCAATGGGGATTTCTTTTATCATATTTACCACTTCAAGACATTTCACTTTATTTTTTAAGAAACGACTTAAATCTTCACATCAAACTTTTATTATATTGTAAAGCAACAACTCATGAAGTATCAGGTGAGTCTCATAAACAAGCAAAATGTCTTTTCTACGTTGTTAAAGAGTGAATCCACCAATACAAACAACCATCATAATTTCTCATCAATACCTTATAATAATACATAATATTTCTTAATTAAGAGTTAGAACTAAAACAAAAGAAAAGAAATTAACAACATCAACAAAATAACATGATTCCCAAAAAGTATCCATGAGGAACCTAAGCCAAGGAGAGGTTTTTCCAAGACCTCATCAGCATCCCGAATATCCATCTTGAACAAAATAAATAAATAAATAACATCCAACAGCAACAGTTTAACTCATAAGATACAAAATCTCTAGAACCTCCTCAATAAATGGATTGTTTAACATTATAGTATCTTAATTTAAACACACAAATTAATTATCTATTTTTACAAAATATATTTTGGTCCCTCAATTTTTTTAAGTTTAATTTTAGTCTCTCTAAATAAATTACCTATCTTTAGGGGTGTTCATGAATACGGGTCACCTACGAACCCAAATTAATCCAAATTGATTTGGACAGTTTGGATTGAGTTATTAATGTATTTGGGTCAAAATCGAACCAAACCGATCAAAATCGTTCATGTACGGGTTGAGTCACGAGTTTAGATATATAGATCCGATTAAAACCGAATTGAACGGATCAAAGCCGATTAAAATTTTTAGAGTTGTTTGATTTGGTTTTAAATACTGTTAATATTGGAGTTCAAGTATTGAAACTGCAAATGTTTATAATATTAACAGATCATATTTGTTCATTTGTTTCAGCAAATCTGGTTGCACCAAAGTTTATTGTAAAAAATTAGTTTGTAGAAAATAGTTGTGATTCAAACTATTATGATAAATCTCGTTAAAGAATATTTTGTTTTAATTTGTATTAGTCTATTTTAGAATATTATGTTAATGATATTAAATGAATTAATTTTACTACTTTCAGACTTTTAATAATATTGTGCTAGTGTAAATAGTCATTTTCATATATGGCTGTGTAGAGCACTGACAAATTCGTTTTCGAAAGATGGGAATTCAAATTTTAGTCCCCGAAAGTGAAAAAAGTTAGACAAATTCTTTCATCTATTACCATTAATGAAAGAATCTATGTGACACATAGGGATAAAAATGTCACAAAAATGATTACCAACATGACTGTTGAATATATTTGACCAAAATGTTAGTAAGTTTTCATTGAACCAAAATGTCAGTAAGTTTTGGTCAAATAAAAATTTACTGACATTTTGATCCAATTTATTCTGCAATTATGTTAACAATCATTTTTGTGACATGCTTAACACAAGTGTCTTTAAAAGAATACAAATATTGACAGTTAAATTTAAAAAATCAAATTTTAACAGATAAAAATTATTATGAATTGTCAATCTATTATTCTCTATTTGATGAATATTCATAAGAGAGATAAAAAGAATAATTTTTAAAATTTAAAAATTAGAAAATAAATTTAAATTTAAAGAACTAAAAAAGTTAGGATTCCAAATTGAGAGACTACAATAGTAATTAAGCATAAAAATATTGTAAATTAAAATAATATTTTTGAAATAACAAAATTCAACTTGAGAAAAAGTTTGTAATTAAAGTTATCTAGAAAAAAGGTAGGCCATCACATTGACACCATATATACTATACTCTCTTTGAAAAAAGCATAAATTGTCGTTGAAAAATAAACAAATTATAGGCGGAAGAAGCTTCCAACCCATGAAAAGGAAGAAACATGAGCTATATGGTTCGAAGTTTCTATGTAATTTCATCACAACACTAGTTAAGACTTGGAGGATGATCATGGAAGTTGGAAGCCAAATATTTTTAAACTTGCATCTTGTAGAATTGGCGATCCTCTTGTGTCATGGATCCTTTGAGTCTTTCTTCTGTTTCAGAACAGGCCAGGGAGAACAATGTAAACAAGAAGTTCTTGCTTCCAAGAAAGTTTGTAAGTTATGCAGCAGCAGTGTACCTTGTTTTGTTTTCCCTCAAAGTTAAATTTGACTGATGCTTACAAACAAAAATAGCCATTAGCCATATACTTTCTGCATATGTTATGCACTTGGACACTTGGCAGTTGCTATGCACCTTGCTTCCTCCTCAAACTTATTTTTTTTTTTTTAATTTTGACTTTAAGTGGCCTTTTTATTTTATTTTGCAAATCATTAACCACAAAGGCAAGGCAACCAAATCCAATCATATACAGGAAACTGCGTCGAGGGTCAGCTGCAGGGAGATTTCCAAAGAAACAAATTGAGATAAAAAATTGTTAATCTTGAGTAAAATGTGTTATAAATTCCTGAAAGTGTAAAAAGTGTGACAAATTCATCATTATGTTAACTTTCGTCTGTTACCGGTAATGAAAGAGCCTACGTGACACAGAGAGATGAAATATCACAAAAATGATTACTAACATGACTAATGAATAAATTTTGGACTAAAATGTTAGTAAGTTACCATTGGACGAAAATATCAGTAATTTTCTATTCGACCAAAATGTCAGTAACTTTTTATTGGACCAAAATGTTAATAACTTTTTTTGACCAAAATATCATTATATTTCCATTGGACCAAAACGTCATTAAATAATAATTTGATCAAAATGTTAGTAATTTTTTGTTGGACAAAATGTCAATACGTTTTTATTGGACTAATTTGTCATACATCAAATTTTGTTTCATTTAAGGGTAAATCTTTCCTCATTTTTTTATCGTTGCAAGCATAACAATAACATTACAATAATCATTTAAAAAATAGGAAAATAAACATAAGTTAAAAGAAACATAATAATAACCATAATATTAATTAATAATCATAATAATCTGTCACAATAGTGTATGTATGTTTATTTTTGATATTTTCTATTGTGATAGAAAAATTATGGTTATTAATCAATATTATGGTTATTATTATGTTTCTATTAACTTATGTTTGTTTTCCTATTTTTTTAAGTAGTTATTGTAATGTTATTATTATGCTTGCAACGATAAAAAAAGAAGAAGGAAGAATTGACCCTTAAATTATATTTTACCCCTTAAATTATATTTTATCCTTAAATGAAACGAAATTTGGAGTATGACAAATTAGTCCAATAGAAACGTATTGATATTTTGGTTCAACAAAAGATTACTGACATCTTGATCAAATAAAAAATTAATGATATTTTGGTCAAATGGTTACTTAATGACATTTTGGTCCAAAAGAAAGTTACTGACATTTTGATCCAATGAAAAATTAATGACATTTTGGTCCAATGATAACTTATTGACATTTTAGTACAATAGAAAATTACTGACATTTTCGTCCAATGGTTACTTACTGACATTTTCATTCAATGATAACTTACTGATATTTTCGTCCAAAATCTATTCAACATGTTGAAAATTATTTTTGTAACATTTTTGTCCCTCTGTGTCATGTAGACTCTTTTATTAATAGTAAAAAGCAAAAGTTAACGAAATGATAAATTTATCACACTTTTTACACTTTCGAAGACTAAAATTTAAATTTTTATTTTTCAGGAATAAATTTATCTCCGATCTACATATTTAAGGACGTTAGCCTAGAATAATTCACATTTAGTATCTTTCATAATAATAGGATAACCCAATACTCTCATCCACACCTATTCGATGTTCCATCCAACCAACATAGGTCCAAAAATTTAATTACTTCGAGCTAGGAACTAAGACAAAATTAATCAAAGGGATGATGTTCCATGCATAATTGAACTATGTCTCTTTTCCACCTCCAACTTAATATCCAAGACATATTATAAATGGCCATATCTAGAAATTTATGAGCAATTTTTTTTAAGCAATATGAACAAATTTTTTTTTAAAAATAATATTCAGAAATTAATCTCGTTCCAAACAGACCAAACTGGTCATTAATTCAATGTTTCCATCGTCCATGTTTCTGCGATATAGGTTCCTATTTATCCTAAGACATGTATCATCATCATCATTATAGTAGTATTATTTTTTATTACGACGACGTTATTTAATTTTAATTTTTAATTTACGACATTTGGGTTGTGGAGAATAAGGCAGTAAGTTTGGGACAGGACGTAACTTTATTTGAAACCTTAATTTGCCCGTGGACCCGAACGTGGACAACTGGACATTGTCATTGAATTGATCAACTAAACCATTATTATTTCATCACGAGGCAGTGAAAACATGCATCATGTATATCAATTTATTCTTTGTCCAATATTTGCCTCATTGCAATGACATAAAATAATTTTACTACTATGAATGCATCTGATTATGCAAATTTCTGTCTTATTTGACACTGGAGATTCATATCTTATTTGATAGAGATGTTGTTCTTATACTACTTTTGTGGCATGGTATTAAATCCAATTTATATACAGAAAAAAAGTCATATTTATGGTGGTTTTCAATGGGCAATGTTGCTACTGCTGATAAACAATTACATTCAATGGCGATGCTAGATTGTACGAAAATGAAATAATTTTTCTTAAATAGTAAAGTGAAAAAACGCAATTTTTTTTAAAATTATTTAAGAGTCTACCATGCAAGAGAGAGAAACGCACGAGAAAAATATTTCATGGAATTTTCAAGTATTTTTTTTAATTGGTATATAATTAAACCTATAAGTTACACTTTTCTATGTACCATTTTTTTTAATTGGTATAAGCATGCAATTTCATATTATATTTATATTTTTTGAAGGGTTCATATTATATTTAAAGTTAATAAATTTATTATAATAAATTATAATTGAATGATAGTGTAAAAGTGCATAAATTATTTATTCTATTGTAAAAGTCAAAACAAACTCATCATAAACAATAATTTGTGGTTAGATGATGATATATGATAAACTTATCCTTTAAAATACACTTTTCTCACTTTGACAAACTAAATACCTAAATGTTTTGGTAGAGAATAAATTGGGGGAGGGAGAGAGATGGAAATTAGTTAGGCTATTTTGTTGGAGAAGATTTAGAGAACAATTTAGTTAATGGTGTGAGCCTCACTTATTTCCACTTGGAGAATATTCTTCACACATTTTTACTCGTCTCTTTATCTCTCTTCTATCTCTTCTCTATTTATCTCCAATCAAATACTTTTAATTTCTATTTAATTTGTCACCTACTTTTACTAATCATTTTTATTTCCATCAATCATATATTTCTCTCCTCTATACCAAATAGGACATAAACAATCAAGAAAATCTAATGTATGACACAACCTTCTTTGGTATGATTCGATTGAGAAATTTCAAGCTAATTTGATGCCCAAAATAGGATAGGTTAACATAAAATAACCATCTTAATCTTATATGCTGTAATAAGATGTTTGATATACTAATAAGATATGATTTTGTTATTCTATCAAACAAATCACAAATAATCTATTTATATTCTACTTATTTTTTCCTTTCCCCCTTCTTAATTTATTTTATTTTCTAAATCTAACATACTCTTAAGATTTTAATTAAGGAGAATTAGATATGTAATACATAAATCAACTTCTCGCTATTTCTTTAATAAAAACTTTCCACTTTTAGTTACATAAAATTAACTTAACAGACAATGTTATAAATCGACACTTTCTGCACTTGACTTGATATAAATTATAAACTGGTCAACTCGGTATTTATGCTGTAAAAACTTTTTTTTTCAACTACAAACTACAAAAATACTTAAACATTGATCCTTTTATTGACTTAACTTTTGACACTGATCCACGCCGGCTGTAATCTAATACTTGCATCACGCACACACTAATCCACATTCCACACCACTCAATTATATCCTATAATTAATAATTAATAATCCTGCAACACAGCAAGCAACACGTATCTCAATTTGATAAAAAGCAAAAGTGAAGACTAGAAAGATTCAAACTTGGTAGTTGGTACCCTTTACCTGTGTAGCAATTCCACTTAACAAGTACCACTAAGCTTCAATCATTTTTGAATACATATAATACAAATATACTTATATACTCTATATTTATTTACTCTTTTTTTAACTGTTTATGATGTAGTTTATTAGTGATTCACTTAACCAACCATTAATTCAATATCTTTACCGGGTCAACCTTCGATTTTTATAACACTGCTAACAGTTGGTGTTAAGTGTTAGCTACAAATCCATTATTCTTAGTATTATAATTGTTGATGTTTGGTACTTACAACCGTTAAATGTATGACCAATTCTTGCTCGTGATACGAGGCTGTAAGCTCAATATCATCAAATATCAACAAAAACTAGCTCTATTCATGCAGTTTTTTCTATATTTTTTTAAAGTGATTCATACATCTATCTGTAAGTAATTTTTAAATAAATTATTATTAGATAAGTGAATCTGAAAGATAGAAACTAGTAACAATTTTTAATTCGTCATTCCACAAGGCGAAACAGTTATACTTTTGAACTTAGTCCGTCAGATTATGGGGAATGTCTGTCAGCAACATGCAATAATGCCCATTTGGACTATGATATGTGGCCACTGTCTTTTCAATTGCCTTGCTAGATGTAAATTTGTCCCTAACTTACCCAAGATAATGAGATATATATCATTTCAAGTTGGAAAATAAAATAATTTTGTAGCAATTTATGATTGGACCCCATAGAGTACAGAGTCATGCACAACAAGTAGCAAAAAAATTTCTTGTTGAATTACTTGACATTCAATATCAATAAAAGTCCTTGTCATCTATATTTGAAAATCATTTCAAGAGCTAACCGACCTTCCTTTGCTGAATATTCGGCACACCAAGACAAAGGATAAAATGAGATACCGCGTGATAAGAATCAAACTAGCTCTTAAACACTTAAACATAGAAGGAAAAAACAACTGAAGTGTAACTCATCGTTGTCTTGTCTGAAGATTTGTTCATGGAGCTTTTTCACAACCTCAACATTTTCAGCACAATTCTGCTCCTATGCATGTTTCCTCACTCACTAAAGTGCCAACAAGCATACCTCAATGGCACTGTCTATGACTGTTCTGATAACCCTTCAGCACCAAAAGGGTACCTTTGCAATGGCCTTCAGAAGTCATGCACTTCCTTCTTACTTTTCAGGTCAAAACCTCCCAATGATAGCCCTGATATAATTGCTTACCTTCTTGGCTCTGAGGCATCTACCATAGCCTCAGTCAACAGGATCTCAAGAAATGACAAGATTCCTTCCAATAAGTCAATCATTGTTCCTGTGTTCTGTTCATGTTCAGGAAACATCTACCAGCATAACACACCTTACACTGCCAGCAAGAATGACACCTACTATGAGTTGGTAAAAGATACCTTCCAAGGCCTCACCACATGTCAGGCTATGATGGGTCAGAATTACTATGCTCCAATCAACATTGCAATTGGTGCTGAGCTCACAGTTCCAATGCTGTGTGCTTGTCCAACTGAAAATCAGACAGCAAGAGGGGTCACCTCCTTGCTGGTTCACTTGGTGAACTATGGTGACACTATTAAGTCCATAGGAAGGGCTTATGGTGTGGATGAACAAAGTGTGCTAGAGGCCAATAAGTTGGCAGTTCCACAAAGTAAAAACAGCAGCACGGACCACCTTGCCTTGACACCTATTATAGTTCCTCTAATAGGGAAGAGCTGCAAAGAGAACCCAGATAAATTCTATTGTAGATGTTACCAAGCACCAGATGGAAGCTCCAAGGGGCCCTTCTGTGATGAATCTAATGGTCAGAAATTCCCTGCCAAATTGGTTTCTGGTTTAGGTACTTTTGTCTAAACACTCTTCAACAAGAATCAAAATATACTTGAATTGAAATTTTGTTTTTTGGTTTTAACACTGCATAGCTTTTGTTTGCGAATGACACCCTTAATGAGATAAGGTTTGGTTGTTTATGTATCACCTTAGCAGAGTGAAGAGAATAAAGTAGAATAAGGTCTTGTTTGTTTACTGTTATCAAAAATAGTTTTCTGTTTATTAAACCTGAGCATATTTGAATGTGTTTGTTGTCTGAGCACATTTCTGTTTTCTAAAAGTTTATCTATGAGCACTTGAACATGTACTTCAACATAGTACATGAAGAAAACAGAAGAGAATGAGAAAATGTTTTTCAACTGTTTCTGTTTTCTGGTTTATAAAATACTTGTTTTGGAAATAACTTTGGATATTGTACACAGTCTTACCTTTGCATATGCAAAGAGGGCAAGAGGCTGTTTCCGAATTCAAACCTATGACCAACAAGTCACCAAGACACTACTTTACTGTTGTGTCAGGGCTCGCCCTCACCAAGACACAACATATACAAATAACATTACTAGAAAAAAAAAAATGAATCTCTTGAATTGGAGTTAGAGACTCGAAATCGGGCAAAGGCAGAGTACCCCAATCAAAGAAATCTTGAATTATCTATCTCAAACCAAAAAAAAAGATATTGAAAATGAATATGTAGGATCAGACAGTGAAAAGAATAGTAAGGGTATAATATATTTTTGTATGAAAAGTTGATAGCTAAGTAATCTGAAATAGTTTTAGAAAACAGTTTTTAAAATAATATAGTGATAACGAAATTAAGCAGGCCCAAAATGATCACTGATGAGATCATGCCAAGATTTAATTTTCACTTAAATAAATGGATTAATTTGAACTTGTTATTTACTAATTTCTCTAAAGCATAAGGATGTTTATTGCAAGCCTATGCATCCACCTGATTTTTTTTTATTTTTTTAAAAATTGCAGGAGTTGGAATTGGTGCAGGTTTTTTGTGTTTGTTTCTTTTGGGGTACAAGTCATCTCAATACATACAGAAAAAGAGAGAAAATATCCTTAAGGAAAAGATATTCAGGCAAAATGGTGGCAACTTGTTACAAGAGAAGCTCTCTTCTTATGGAAATGGAGAAATGGCAAAGCTTTTTACAGCTGCGGAGCTGCAAAAAGCAACAGATAACTACAATAGGAGCAGGTTTCTTGGTCAAGGTGGCTATGGCACAGTGTACAAAGGAATGTTACCCGATGGAACCATTGTTGCAGTTAAAAAGTCAAAAGAGATTGAAAGAAACCAGATAGAGACTTTTGTCAATGAAGTAGTCGTATTATCTCAGATCAATCACAGGAACATTGTAAAACTATTAGGTTGTTGTCTTGAGACAGAAACTCCAACAATAGTCTACGAATTCATTCCCAATGGAACACTTTCCCATCACATACATAGAAGAGACCATGAACCCTCCCTTTCATGGGTTAGTCGCCTTAGAATGGCATGTGAGGTTGCTGGAGCAGTGGCATACATGCATTTTGCAGCGCCTATTCCTATTTTCCATAGAGACATCAAACCCACCAACATACTTTTAGACAGTAACTACAGTGCTAAAGTATCTGATTTTGGGACATCAAGATCAGTTTCACAAGATAAGACTCATTTAACCACAGCTGTTGGAGGAACTTTTGGATACATAGACCCTGAATATGTTCAGTCTAGTCAATTTTCAGATAAGAGTGATGTGTATAGTTTTGGAGTTGTGCTTGTAGAGCTCATAAGTGGGAGAAAGCCAATTTCATTCTTATATGAAGATGAGGGTCAGAATTTGATTGCACTATTCATTTCTTTGATGAAGGAGAACAAAGTTTTTGAAATTTTAGATGCCAAGGTGCTTAAGGAAGCAAGGAAAGATGACATTCTTGCCATTGCAAATCTTGCAATGAGATGCTTAAGACTTAATGGGAAGAAAAGACCAACAATGAAAGAGGTTTCAGCAGAATTAGATGCATTGAGAAAGGCACAAAGTTCATTACAGATGAACCATGATAATGAGCACACAACTAGTGACATAGTTCAAGAATGCACAGAGGAAAGCATGTCACTGTCCTTACATCTAGAGTCTACATCCTTTTAGGAAGCTAGATTTTCTTTTTCTTAATAGCATTTTAGGAAGCCAGATTGATACCCGATTCGTTTTTAACTATGCTTTAGTGTTTCATTTTTACTTTTCAGCACATGTATGAAAGTGTATCCCCGTATATAAATGACAATATGGATGTTTCTCCACAAGAATATCAGTTTAAACTTTGAAATACTCAAGCTTGGTAGACAATTGAAAACTCTCCATTCATATTTGTCCACTTTGTTGTTGACTTGGCCACTTAGAATGGGTTAAATTATATTTTTGTCCCGCCGGCAATTTTTTTTAATTTGATCCCTCTGCATAGATAATTCTTGTTCATACAATCATTTTCAACTTCATCCTTGTGGAAGATTGCCGTTGTGATGCTGTGAGATTGCAATGTTATTTTTAATTAAAGAAAACATATTTAGTATGTTTTTTAAATTTCGATGCATGTTTTTTAATTAAAAAAGTATTAAAAGTATAACTAAGGAAATAATTGATTTGATTTCCTTTATAAAGATATATTTAGTATTGTTTACCGTTTAATCATCAAGAAATGTAATTTATATTTAATTCCTAAATAATTTCTTTATTTTTGAGTCCATTTATTTGTTGTTATATGTTTTGGTTAGACATGATCTTGGCCTAATTTAAAAATATAAAACTTGGCTAAGTCTATTAAGTTGTTATAGGCT
>PYAF01002126.1:59899-78591 GCA_007407185.1 Glycine tomentella
ATAATACTTCCTCCATTTCTTTATAATTATTATCTGATTTTTGAAGAAATTTTTTTCTTATTTATCTGTCTTTTACAAAGTTTAAGATTTAATTGTTCATTAACAATTATACTCTTATTTGTCTTTTCATCTTTAATTAATTAATTTATGCATGCATTTATTATAAAGTGAAGAAAAAGGATAAAATAGAAAATTTCACACATATTTGATTAGAATCAAGAAAATTTATAATATTTATTGATTTCTACATAATAAAATTAAAAAAATAAAAAGAAAAGGTAGTAATTATTTAAAAGCTATATTTATAATTATTATTTTTTGGTTCATATACAATACAAATGTATAATTTTTTTATAATAACCGTATATAAATATTATTAAGCTCTTAAAAAAACAGGAGTATGAATCAAACAACACTCGAATAAAACGGATGATGTATTGATAAAAATCTAAAAATCTATTATTCTTGTTAGAAAAAGAAAAAAAAGAGTTGATAGTATTTTGAAGCAAAAACACATGGTAGTTGGGCGACACATGCATGCATGACGGCGAAAAGTGACAACCATGCGAAGCGGTGCGGTTGCTGCGTGTTGTAGATTGTAGTAATGAAAGATCATTCAATTCAATAGCAGTTATCATCATCATCATATCATAAAACGACGTGCCTCGTAACCGTTTCCCTCCACCACCTTCCACGTGTCACCCTACCTTTATCTTTTCTCACGCCTTCTCCTTTCCCTTTCCCCAAAAAATTCAAAATCAAAATAAAAGAAAAACTATATACCTTCCTTCCCCAACATCGCCATCATCAACCAAACTCTTTTTTTTTTTTTTTTTCTTTCTCCAAATCCTTCCAAAACAAACAAACCCTTACACACATCATTCATTCTCCGATGGCGAAAGCGAACACTCACCACCACCGCGCAACCTCTTCCTCCAGTGACATCTCAGTCTATTTGGACGCCGACAACACTTCCGTTCCCGCCGCTTCTTCCGGTAACCCCTTCCTCCTTCGTCCATTTCATTCATTTCTCGAGATCGCGTGTTATTTCTTATTATTACATGATGCAATTGAAAATGTGGAATGATGATGATAGTGTAATTCATGTGGTTATGTGGATTGGTTTCTAGTTTGGATTGTTCTTACGCAGGGCCTATTGACAGGAATCCATCCTCCTCTATGTTGTCGGCGTCGTCGCGGAACGCCGCGGCTGTGCCGGTTGCTCAACCGGCCGATCAGGTTAACGGTAAGAATGCTGCTGTTGCTAAAGTTGGTAGGAGCAAGGGAAGCAATGCATTGGCGCTTGCCAAGTTCCTTGACGAGAAAGTTCCCTTCAAGAAAAAGGTTTCACCAAAATCATTTTCTTATAAATTAAAAATTCTTCGAGTTTTATGTGATTGAAAACTCGCACAAGGAATGTTGTTGTTGTTGGAAAGTTAGGTTTATGAATCTATTAAGTTGGACAGTGGTATGCTGAAGTGTAATTTTATTTTTTTGGGTGGGGGGGGGGTTGTTTTTAGTCCTTGTAACAAATTTTTTGAGCTTTTTATTCTTGCAATGTTTGCAGTCACTTATTTTGGTTACCAGCACAACTAGTCATTAAAAGTTTACATGATACTGTCATACTGAGACCAAACTATGTGATGATGAATTTGTTGTATTCTTAAAAATTTCAGTGATTTGAATGTTCCTTGATGAGAAAGTTACCTTCAAGAAAAAGGTTTGACTAGATCACTGTGTTGTTGGGAAGTTAGATTCATGCATCAATTTAATTAGAGGGTCTTAACAGGTGCATGCTGGAGTGTAGTTTCGTGTTAAATGAGGTCTCAATTGTACATATCCGTATACACGCATTCATACATACATAAAATAGGTTGCTGAGTAAGCCGACAATCATTCTGCATGCCTTTCATCTCCTGATGCTACTTCCAATGATTTCTATGACTTTAAAATATTTAATTTAATGTTCCTAAATTCTCTGCATGCGTTTTTTTAATCCTCGAAAACTGTTTGCAAATGTCGTAGATGCGATTGATAAAACGGGCTTCCGTACTTAAGGACGATGGTACAGTTGAAATTAAAGTTCCAGGAGCAGGAAGTAATATTGAGCATGATGTTAAATGCGATGAATCTCATGATGAATGTTACGATGCAATACACAGTCAGGATATTCAGCCTATTGAGCCACTTCAAATCGTAATGCTTATAGTTGGCACACGGGGAGATGTCCAGCCATTTGTTGCCATGGGGAAGCGTCTTCAGGTTTTTTGCATTCCTGGTTTCTGAAGTATTAGTTATACACATTGTTATAGGAGTAGTATATAATAGAATATGAAAATACTTGGTGTATAGTTTTATTGTAGACTCTCTATAGAGGATAGAAGAATGTGTTGCACATCATTACTTTTTTTGAGCTTTTTGGAAATAATTAGGGTTTGAAAGGTTTAATTTTACACTGGCAACATTTCAGAATAATAGAAATTAGGTTATTAGTTCTTTGTGCTGAGGTTATATATTCAAGATTTTAAATTGTAGTTAGGCTTGCGGTGTTGCAGAGTGACACAGAGTGATGCAGTCTGCAATTTTAAACCTAGCTTACATTAATGGCAGGTGCTTTCAGAAACATTTAAAACCATGATATTTTGGACACCTTTTATCAGTCTTGATCAATCCCGGACTAAAATTTGGGATAAATAAGAATTTGAGAAATGTTGGATGAACCCTTTATTATTATTTGTTTACAAAATAGTTTTGCACTAAAATAATATTTTTGTAATTTTCTACTTCTAATGCTGAGACCCTCTGCTTTGTCTTGCTTAATTGCTTTCAAAAGCCTGGGAACATAACTGATATCCTCTAAGAAGGTGTAGTTCAGGTTGTGTAGCAATTGAGCTTACAGTAGATTTACAGTTTACCTCAGATAGACATGCATGTAATGTCCTTACCTCTCTCTCTTAAGTTATCCAAGTTGAAACTACTGTAGTCTGTTGTAGTTCAAAAGGAAAAGGCAGTTTTGTGCCATTGAGAGACACTTGAATAGGATGAAATTTTTATAAGTTTCACAACTTGTACACTGAACATATGATATTCCAACTGTAACGACAATAACCCTTTCATATGGCTTCCCATGTATCCACCGCATAGGAATCATAGCTGATCTTAGAGCTACATTCATTTATTTTGGATATGATTGAAACTGTCAGCCCCTTCTGTGTTTCATTGGGGATCACTAACTGTGTTTCTAATTAGCTTAGTGCTTTATCAAACTCGTAATACTTTCTAAAACTTGATGATTCTTTATTTTTTAAATCATTTTCATTCTCTCCTCCTTTATAAGTATAGTTTTAATCCTATGTAATGCAACCTAATTGAGGATGGTATCTTTTGCAGGAAGATGGCCACAGGGTTAGGCTAGCTACTCATAAGAACTTTGAAGATTTTGTCATGAATGCAGGCTTGGAGTTTTACCCTTTGGGTGGAGATCCCAAAGTTCTTGCTGGTTGTAAGTGTTTCTTGTCTTATCCAAAATATGATCTTTCTAGATCCAACTTGTATAAAGGTGTTAAGTAATGACATCACTTGGTAATGACCAATGACCACTGGAACTGTCGTTTATTAGTAGCTTGACCCAACAGTCTAACTTGAGCTGCAGATAGTAGGACTCCATTTGTAGTTTTCTTTATAATTCAACACAAACATAATTAATTAGATGAAATATACAGTCCACCTTAACTAGTGAGCTAGGTCTCATGACACCCCATTCCTCCTTAAAAAGAATGTCATTTATGCTGTAGATATTTGTGAAAGAGGCATTCCCAAAAATTTTATTTTTTTAAAAATGAAGATATCTATAGCTTGAATAGAAGGTAAATGGAAGAATTAATATAGAATCAAGAAATGAGATTTACTCCTTAGAATGAATGATACAGTTTTGCACATATGCAGGTGAGGGGATGTTTGTGCCAGTTTTCAAATATAAATATTTGTAGTCTTTTGATGAATAGTGTTTCTTCTCTTTTCATGCTTTCAAATTAATTATATACATGATTTCATCAGATATGGTCAAGAATAAAGGCTTCTTGCCATCAGGACCTTCAGAAATACATCTACAAAGAAATCAAATCAAGGATATTATTAATACTTTGCTCAAGGCATGCGATAGTCGTTACCCAGAGTCTAATGCCCCATTTAAAGCAGAAGCGATAATTGCCAATCCTCCAGCATATGGTTAGATTTTACTTAAATTTAGTTTTCCTTTAAATTTCATCATGTTATGCCTCATAATAACTATAAATAACATTGAAAGAGAAGTCTTTTTTCATTGTAATGAGAATTTAATTCAAATATTTTATCAAGTAATAAGAGATTGCATAGTAATAAAAAGTTCAACATCAAACTTGATGTCCCATAAAATTTTAGGATTTGTATCCTCTGAAGTGCTTGGTAAGTACAGAATGGTAATATCACAATTCATTATAATTGTGCCTGTATTTTATCTGTTAATCCTCCAATAGCTACCAATTCAACACTTCATAGACTAAAAGTATACCATGCACTTTAGAGGATCACAATCTAAAGTTTAAATTATGTTTGTCATTAGAAATAAAGAATCAATGAGAAAGAGAAAATAAGAGAAAGCTTAAGAGAGAAAATTGGGAAACTTTTTTTTCCTGAAACTATCAACTGAAAGAACTAACTAAATCATACAGGTTCTGTTGCATTTACTCTGACTGTTTAACAAATAAGGACAATTAGACTGACAGATAAGCGTATTGGAACTGAGTATTACCCTATCATTTTCTAATTGTAGTTTGGGTAGACCCTAGGAAAAAATAAATATAGAAACATTTCTGGAAATTTTCTTTTCTTTTTCTAGTGTGGTTTGGCAGCTTGTGATATTGATGAACACCTTACAAGGAAACCTCTCTAGAGTGACTTTTTAGTTGGTGTTAGTTTCCCACATCAGGGTCTTGTGAGACCATAAAGAGCAAGGTTTCTGGAGCTCTATGTTGATTGAGTTTGAAAGTATTAAATTTAAAGAGTGGACCAAGTCAAAGGCATAGGGTGCAAGAGTGTATTGGCAGCAGCAATTTCCAGGATTTATTGATTTGTTATTGTAGGGAACTGTGATGGTTAAACAGCTAGATTAGCTATGGTTTTGAGGATTACATCATTCCATTATGATACTGAAAAGGGTATACTAGTTCAGCAAAGAAATGGGAAATAAACTTATGGGACTCTTTATAGTGGCTGTGAAAAGTAACTCATGTCAGAGATGGGAAGAACAATATCCTAGTTTTCTCAAACTCACATGCATGATGAAATACATTTTAGACTGAACAAGAATATCCTCCTTTAAGTTACTAAGTCCCAAACATGGAAAATACTAACAGCAAATAGAAATAAAGTTAGCTGAAGAGGAATAGAAATGATGAGTCTAGCAAACTATCTGTGAGATTATTTGCCGCTATTATGTATTACTGAGAAATATTTTTTATGTTCTTTTAACGTACATGCACTTATGCAGGGCATACTCATATTGCTGAATATCTAAAGGTTCCACTTCACATATTCTTCACAATGCCATGGACGTAAGTCTTGTTTCATGACATGGGCTAATCCTGCCCTTAACTATCTATATTTCTGTTGAGTTTTGTCCTATGTTGCATGGACATAAGTATTGCATAAAGAACAGATATGTAGATAAATTATATGATTTTTTTATAGTTTGATTTTGCATGATGATGTTTTACTATATTTGCAGGCCTACTAGTGAATTTCCTCATCCTCTTTCCCGTGTTAAGCAACCAATTGGCTACAGAGTGAGTTCTACGGTCTCTGTTAATCTGAAATTAGCCAATCTGTTAAGGGGAATGCTAGCGACACTCTCTATGATTGGCTGAAATTAATTGGAAATCACCAATTTTGGTGGGTCCCACTACTAAATCGAGAGAGACAGAGAGAGAGAGAGAGAGAGAGAGAGAGAGAGAGAGAGAGAGAGAGAGAGAGAGAGATTAAATGAGAAATATGACCCACCAAAATTCATGATTTCCAATGAAGAGTGTAGCTAGCATTCCTCATCTATTAATTTCCCTTAAGATGTCTAAGTTTCGTTTTGCTTTGTGTTTTGAGTCTTTCAGCTCTCATATCAAATAGTTGATGCTTTAATCTGGCTTGGAATACGAGACTTGATAAATGAGTTTAGGAAGAAAGAGCTGAAGCTAAAGCCTATTACTTATCTAAGTGGATCTTACACTCACCCTTTTGATGTGCCCCATGGTTATATATGGAGCCCTCACTTAGTCCCTAAACCAAAAGGTTAGATGTGTATTTATAGTGTGCTCTCACATTGTAGTCCTCACTTTTCCATTACTGATATACCACTATAGTTGTATGCAATTGTTGTTACAATATGTAGTTTTGATGCATACTCTTACATAATCATTATCATCTCTCATCAGCATCTCTTTCCTTTCCAGTTTTTGCTCTCTCTTTCTGACCTGGGTTTTCCTTAACTTGAGCTGTTTTTTGAAGGATGTTGTGACAATCTAATTGTGTTTTACTTGATCTGCAGACTGGGGACCTAAGATTGATGTCGTTGGATTTTGTTTCCTTGACCTTGCTTCAAATTATGTACCACCAAAATCGCTAGTAGATTGGCTTGAAGAGGGAAAAAAACCTATTTATGTTGGATTTGGTAGCCTTGTGAGTTTCTACGTTCATGTGTTTAGCTCAAGACTATGTATCTGCAGAATACACTATGTAAATATAAATTTTTCAAGTAGCATTTGCTAGTAGTGTGTGTGTGTGTGTGTGTGTGTGTGTGTGTGTGTGACTCAGTGGCTTGTTCCACACTCGGGCATTGAATCAAATGTGCCTTACCTTTTGATATTTAGTTCTGTTTTGAAAGTTAAAGGGAAGTTAAGAGATCAATTTTTAGTTGTTCCAGGGAGTGCCCATAACTTCATATTAGTTGCTCCAAACTAAATCCACTTAAGAAGAAAGACATTTTGAATGATAAGATTGTATACATTGAGAAACAAAAATAGAAAAGGCATGCTCTATAAGTGAAAATAAAGGCCTTTCCATTTCCTGTATTTGCCAAAGCAGAGAAATGAAACTGTAAAGAAACAAACCTCTATTTTTACTGAGCTATAATTCTGCATTTGATTGTATTAATAATCAAAATAGATGTATGCCATTATTAAACACTGCAACCTCTATTCTAATGTAATTTTTTGGTTGGAGTTTTGAACAGCCTTTACAACAACCACAGAAAATGACACGAATTATAATTCAAGCTCTGAAAGAAACGGGGCAGAGAGGTGTCATCAACAAAGGCTGGGGTGGTCTTGGGTCTTGTAAGTCATGATTTCTACTTCAAACATGCCATTGGTATACTATTTTGCTGCTTTGATTTTGAAACATGTAGTAACTTCTGTTTCTCAGTGGAAGAACAAAATAAATTTGTGTATTTGTTGGACAACTGTCCGCATGATTGGCTGTTTCCCCGATGCACTGCAGTGGTACGTGCTAAATTTTTCTCAGTAGAAGTACTATTTTTTTTTTATTTAAATTAAATTCTGCTTGAAAGTTGCAAATCTCAGGTACATCACGGGGGTGCTGGAACGACTGCCGCTGGTCTTAGAGCTGAAGTAATGTATCGTGTAATATGAAATTTTGAAACTTCATTGTTATATGCATCTCACAATAAGATCATCTCTATTCTGCATTTTGTAGTGCCCTACAACTATTGTACCATTCTTTGGGGACCAGCCATTTTGGGGAGATCGGGTACATGCTAGAGGAGTAGGTCCTGCACCCATCCCGGTGGATGAGTTTTCATTTGATAGGCTGGTTGATGCCATACACTTTATGCTGAAACCTGAGGTAATATTTAACTGTGACTACTGATCAGAGCAGTTAGTATTACAATTTATGAATGTAGCATATAAAATATGTTCCTTTTATACATTTAAAAAAATAATCTAATACCATAATTAAAGGATAATATGCACGTCATTATACGTTTTACTTGGCGATTGTTAATAGTTTATGATTATGCTTATCAAACATTTGTTTATTTACTGGTATGATATACCAATTTATATATAGCTATGCGAAGTGACATATTTTGGAGATAAAACCAAGTAAAAAACCAATTAACCTTTGCCCCTGAAATACAGTATGGAGTCTGTGACTATTAACTGAAAGTGGTCTTTTTCACAACTTCGGTTCCCGTTTGTTTTTTGTTATCATGGTATTAGGTGATGTGCATTCATTGTCAACGTTTTTTCATTGTCCTCTAGGTAGTCTTTTCGTTTGTTTTGTACTCTTGCTGATTGGAAGTCTTTTCTTTTGTCTTGTACTCTTGTTGATACATCGTTTCGGGCTTTTATATGCAGGTGAAAAAGCGTGCAGTTGAACTTGCTAATGCCATGAAAAATGAAAATGGGGTGCTAGGAGCGGTTAAAGCCTTCTATAAACATTATCCAGCCGAAAAGTCAAAGTGCGATGACGCCAAGTCCAAGCAATTAGCCTCCGCAGCCGAACCCAAATCGGTTCATAAATATTTCTCTATACGAGGATGCTTTGGTTGTTCTAAATCTTCTGGATATAAATAGCTTTTTACATGCATCGACCATAAAAAAATATATACAATAAAACCTGTCTTCATACAGCATACTCGTCCATGTAACCATGTTCGTTCTTCAGTCTAATTCTGATATATCAGCAATTGTGAAAAGTAAATTGCCCCGGTGATTTTGTTGACTTTGAGCTTCACCAGAAGCATTTCTGAAGGTTCCGGTATAGTCCAATTTAGTGTCAAGATCTTGCTACTTTACTTTTTTTTCTTTTAGTGTAAGGTTTGTATGATATACCCCTCATCATTAACTAGTGTTTTGTAGAATATAACTAATCATTTTCTCTGCAATATTTTATGGACAAAAAGTTTGCAAACTTGTTGGGTTATTTGTGTACTGGCCTTTTTCAAGCATTATATTCAAACTATGTAGTATTGGTATGTTAATTTCCTTCACCGACATGTATATGTGAAATATCCAAACTCTTATAACATGTTGCGAAAATCAACGTCAAAATATTATCCCTTGATGAACAAGAAACTAAAATTTCCCGTTTTACGTATAATTTCAAGAAAATAACAAGATTAATGCTACCCCTATTTGTAGATGATAAAAAAAAGTTATTTATGATTAAAATGATTTATAATTGTTATTTTGTTCATACTAACTTGGTCTAATTAGAACTTACATAAATGCAATTATATAATGTTTTATTATTTATATAAATCTTTAAAATAATCGTATGGTTTTATTAGATACATATCGGATACACAGTATGTGGATCATAGTATTCAAATAACGACTCCCTCCAAATCCAAATGTTTTACTAAACTGACGTGCATACTACAATTTTTTAGTAGCTATTTCATTAACAGTGGGCAGAAAATCATTTTTTTTTTGTGCAACCTCTTCTCAAATTTATTTTAAGTTGTACTTATAAATTTATAATTTGTGTATTCCACCCCTTTTAATAAGAATTGTAAAGGCGTGAAGGATTTGAAGTTTTGCTCTCTTCCTTGCGAAAGGAGGGGGGTTGGGGGGTTGTTGGGGATATCAAGCCTCACCTTACTACAAATTTCACTGAAGCAGCTAAAAAAATGTAAAGAATACTACTTTTTTTCCCCTTTGCACTCATTGTATGGTTTATGATTTGTTATACACCAGCAATTAGGACTGAGCCTGAGCCTGAGCCTGGTAAACTTCGCCTTTCTGACTTACTTCATCTTGATCAGAAAGGCTTATGGATGGATCCACTTCCAAAGTTGATATCTGTAATGAGGGCACAATAGAAGGTTTTATTCTGTGCGTTACAGTCATCTTCAACCCTTGTGTTGTATGAATTGTAGCTCCAGTAGTCATCTCAACCTATGAGAAACAATGATTCAGTCATATCCTAGTAACATCATGGCAAGCCAAGGGCCAACCAATAAATGGGGATGTGTAGTTCATTCTAGTATCATGTTTGATCACCGTTAACCTAAAACTTTATTAAGAAATCTTCAAGCAATCTTTAAGAACATTGTTCTGGAACTTCAAGGTTTTGCTAAAAAAAATTAAAATATCCTCAGACTTCATCAAAGCTTGAAAATATAACAACAAAGTAACAAACTTACCGGTGGAGCTCCAACTGCTATTTGAAAGTTGAACCGTCTAACAAGCATTGCAAGTGCTACTACATTCTTTACAATAAGCATCATATACAGAAGCATACAAACATAAATAATCATTAGTATGAGCAATAGCATTTGCTCACTGTAAGTCTCAAGAAAACTGAATCCACTCATGATTTTAAGATTCTCCAACTAGATCATCGGAAAATACCATATAACTAAAAAATTTAACAACATAGCAATGAACATTACCTCATAGGAAGCAAACAAATCACCTACACATTTCCGTGGTCCACCACCAAACGGAAGATATCTGAAAGAAAGAATAACAGTATTACTTGCTTGTAAATTACATTATAGCAAAGATAAACTCTTGGCCTAATGTAAGACATCATCCTCCTTAACATGAGAGGATAGAAATCATTCTAATAGATTAATTCTAAATAATATACTTGAAGTTTTGATTCGTCTCATTAGGACTTGGTCCATCTAATGCCCATCTTTCAGGTTCAAACTTGTCAGCATCATCCCACAGTTTTGGACTGCGATGCAGGTTCCAGACAGATATAAAGATATCTTCACCTCTGCAAATAGTTAATGATACAAAAATCACCATGGATAATAAAGGAAGATGTATTGAGAGGAAACAATTATATTATATCTCTTAAGGTTTCCCTAAATTACACTGACATCTTCATCAGAAAAGTTTGTCTTTGGTTTTTCACCTGTAGAGAAGCCTGTATAGCTTAATACGTGTGTGGCTTAATTTTAAAAGAGTTTAGCTATGAAAATTTCAAAAATAGGGAGGTCTGTTTTTCCTCAAGTTATTTAATCAAACCTTTAGGAGGTTAGTGTAATTACTCTATAACCAGGAGCTTTGAGTTCACAGTTATGGTTAATGCTAAAAGAAACTTGAAGATGAAACAAAAAAGAATAAGACTTATTAAAAAAGACAAGAAAATTGGCAAAACTATTAACCAGCTAATCAAGACCAAATATTTATTGTAGTTACCTCTTTATAGGGTACTCTCCAAGAACATCATCTTCAAGAGAGCGGCGAATTAACACAGGTGGTTGTGGGTAAAGCCTCAATGACTAACAATTGAATATATTTATAAAAGTCAATTGCTATAGAATAACGAGATGAAACATCATGAGAAGTGTGCCATCTTTATACCTCATTGATCACTCGGGTTGTATATTTGAGTTTCTTCATGTCTTCAATAGTTGGATATCGATCTCCAAGTACAGAGTCAACCTATGAAAATCATGTATTATTAATATAATAATTGATAGTAGGTTCAAAGTTAAGGGGCTGTTTGGTTTGAAAAAATGTTTTTGTTTGCACTTTTAATTACAAAAATGCACCCTATTTTCAGTTTGTTTTCTGTTTCCAAAGATTGAATAGGAATCAGTAAAACACTTTTTATTGTTATTACTGTTTTCTACACAAATCTTTGAAAATAAACAACAAAGTGAAAACAAGTGATATTACCATAATTAAAAGTGAAAATAGAAATCACTCTCTCAAATGAAACGATCCCTAAAAATCTCATGAAACCTCTTCTTGGAGCTTGGACATGACTCTAGGCTCCTGCAGGGAACAAAAAGGAGAAGAAAAATATTCTTGTATTAGTCATTACTGCATTATAAATTAATTCTTCACTTAACTGACTACAAACAAATCATTTTTAAGTGTATACATCTCAATCTGGGGTTGATGAGAAGAAATAACTGCAATGTTCTATTGAACATGCATTATTTAACAAAATTTTCCAACTTGGTTGAGTAAAACTTTTGCAATGAAAAAAAAGGATAATATATTGCAATTCCATATAAAGCAACAGTCAGCCCAACAAGGGATGAGATGAACAGCTTATACAAGATCACCAGAACAATACTCCCCTTCTTATTTATTGGGAAAAACCCAAGTCCCACATCGGATATAGATAGTGTCAAGATAGAGTATATAAGTGGAAGGCAACCCTCACCCCATGAGCTAGCTTTTGGGCTTGAGTTAGGCTAAACCCACATTCTAAGATGTTATCAGAGCCTATCTTAGATCCATTAAACGGGTCACCTACCATGTTATGCACATATTATTACCTTGGATAGAAGATAAAAGGTCCAAGTTAAAACAGCAGCTGATGTTTCATGTCCAGCAATGAGCATGGTCATTAAGTCATCACGAAGTTGCTTACTTGACACCTACAAAGAGTCAATATTTCATACTTTGCTCTCACATCCAGTTTTTTTTATTAAATAAAATAATTTGAGACACAGTTAACATACATCATCTCCTGATGCCAACAAGAAGTGTAGAATACTTGGATCTTGTTCATTCATGTACTCCTCATGAAACTGTAACTCTTCTTCATCCACCATTCTCTGAAAATGATAATGGAAAAATATAAGAAAAAAAGAGTTATGAATCACAGAACTGTATTTTGATGTAAGACTGGCGAATGGCAGCTGAAAATTTATCATATTATAAAATTGGTATTTATTTAACTAACATGAATATCAAAGCATGAATCTTATATTTCCAATGTTTAAAAGAAAATCACCAAAAACCTACTGTATGGCAACATACATAAGAGATACAATCTTTGTTGTGCAGAAGTATGTACATATTCTGGGTAAACTACCAAAGATTCCAATCCATGCTCTAAATATCTAACCATAGAAGTTTTCCTAATCTAACTCGTGAACAGAAATGGAAGCAAGAATACTCAGATGTCAAGTGCTTCAATTTGGATGAAACTTAAATGATGAAAATGGAAGAACAAGCATGTGATTCATTTCTAATGATGGTCATGTTAATCACCAAGTGGTTCTTTGGAATTTGACTTGTGCTAACAGTTTAGGAATCAAGCACTAGTTCCAAAGTTTAGAATAGAAGATAGTGCCAAAGATCATGAAAAGATTTTATATTCATGATGAACATAAATTTATAATCATAAGAGGTGCAAGAATGTAGACAGCATATCAATATTTACAAGTGCCTTTCTGCAGTGGCATCACATATTGCATACCATCTTATGTGAACCTATGTTGAGAATGCAAGCTTGTGTAACACTAATGACAATATTACCTTGCATATTGCTATCAGATCATCAAGTGTATCATTGATCAATTTGAGAGCTGCATTAACCTTCCTTAGACGTGGTGATACGTCTTTCCATATTGGAATCTCCCAAACTGGAATTGGAGCAACACTTCGATCTTCTGCTTCTCTCAGTACAGTATAAACAGCCTGATAAAATTAAATTAAGTGCAACAATATGAAGCTTGTATATAAATAACTTCCTTGGCATGAGCAAATTGCAAACTGGAACGGGGAACATAGTACAATACAGAAGGATAAGGGAATATTCCAAAAGCTATACCTCAACTATACCAGTGTCATTTGATAAACTATCAAAATCATAATTGAATACTGCCTTGCCAATGATGTCCAACGTCAATCGAGAGAAAAGTGATTCCATCTCAACATCTTCTCCATCAGATGCAGCAGCATCTAGCTTCTGGCAGAGCCGATCAGCAGCTTGTCCAAAAAGGCCAATCATAGCTGCTACATACTACAATCACAATCAGGAAATGAAATCAAAAGCAAGATAGAGAAGTTATAGCAGGCATTTAAGAAAAAGTGAGAATGATGATGTAAGCCGTAACAAACATCTCTCAACACCACAAAATGAATATATCAAAATATGATGCTCTATGCATATCATGCCATACATGACATTCTGATGGAGATGAATATTAATTATTGGATCTATGTTTTTCATTAAATAGCAACGCTAACTAGCTTCTAAAATTTCCAAGCAACTATCAAATAATGCAATTATGCCTAGTTTAATAAGTATTTCCTTGTGGAGATTCCCATTCTCACCTACATATTTAGCAGTTGTTTCTCCAACTTTAGAAGGGAACCCTTTAAATAATGACCTTAGCAGCCAAGAATTCTATCTAGGATATGATTCAAAGTGACTATAATAAGTCAGTCCAAGAACACTAGAATACCTTCTGGTGCAATGCTGGGACTATAGCACGACGTCTAACTCGCCATATTTCACCATCAGCTGGGATGAGCCCTTTCCCCATTACAAAGTCTAGGATCTCAGCCAAGATACCCTGCACATAAAGTACTAAGAATAACATGCACGTACAATGTATGAAAGAAGGGAGAGAACAGAAAAGCAATTGTACAGCAGCAGTCATTGCTGATTGTTGAGTCGATTACCTTTGAATAAGCCTTTGAGTTGTCTCTCAATATGTGTTTTGCAATAGAGGGATCTGATACTATTAGAAAGGACTGCAAGACAACCAAGAGAAAAACTCAGTTATCCCCTTTACAGCGCCCTTTTGTTCATTGATAAAATTCAGGTTTAAGGGAATTTCTCCCTTTTCCAATGCCATGGCAAACCATAATGGGATTACAAATCACCTACCATTGGGGAACCCCTGAAAAATTAAAACCAAGTCATGCAAATATCATAAACGTAAGGTCAAGCAAGTACGTCAAACCCCATTGGTATCCCACAAGGTTTTGAAAAAGGGTCCACGACTGTGATTTCGACCTCAACATCAAGGTTCATGGGGTCTCCGCAACCACAAAGTGACTGCAATTGTGGTCACATCGACCCCATTAACCCGCTTTATCCATAAGTTTTCTATGGCCACTGAAAACCGTACGGAAGCCTGACTTTGTCTGCAATTTCCCTCAATATCCAGGAACATGATAAAATGATGACCGCAATTTAAAACCTTGTTATCCCACATAAGGCATTGTTTGCAAAGAGAAATAAACTACATTTCAGCTGAAGAAAAAAAAAACAGAACTAACCTTTGGTCCAAAGGTCAACCTAAAAATCCCACCATATGTGAGGTAAAGTTCATACAAGGGAATGAAGAAGGCCTCACTTCGAACAGCTTTGATTGACCCTTTTGCCTCAGGAATTTTGGGGTGCACGCCACCCCCTTCAAACCAACCAAACAAAAATTCCAGAACTTCATTGGGCACCCCCACCTTTCCCAAGCCCTCCATTATTGAAAGAAAACTAGATCAAACCCAACAGAAAAGCAGAACATATAAATCAACAAAAACCACTCTTTGACTATACCCAATTCAAATTATACACCACACTATAGTTAGACCGAAATTGAAGACACATGGGGATGTTAACAACTACCCCATCATTGTATTAACACAAAAAAGAAGGAAAATTCCGATGAAAAAATGAAAATTTTGAAACTTCAAAGGTTTTTTTTATGCATACACAGATTTCTGCTTCACGGTGAATCCCCCAGAGGCAATCTTAGCAGACAATGCAGCTCGTCGTTTCTCTTCGAGAATGCGCTCCACTTGTTTTACATCTTCATCATCCACCGAATTTGGGTCTCTGTCATTTGAAGATGAACATGTAATCACAGAGAAACAAGACCCTCTT
Source organism: Glycine tomentella (assembly GCA_007407185.1). Taxonomy (NCBI): domain Eukaryota; kingdom Viridiplantae; phylum Streptophyta; class Magnoliopsida; order Fabales; family Fabaceae; genus Glycine; species Glycine tomentella. The sequence goes on from PYAF01002126.1 coordinate 75,548, forward strand.
TGTGTTGTTATAGAACATGGAAAAGAAGAAGAAGAAGAAGAAGTGTTGGTGAATTTGAGTCCGTTTATGCAAATTTGTTTGGCATGGAAGCGTTGAGTGGAGATTGAAAGAGGAGGAGGGACACGAAGAAGAGCAACGCGGGAAGCCATGGATGGCACAAAAAAAAAAAGTGTTGCTTTTGTTGTTGCTGAATGAATAAGTGGGAAACAGATAAGTGTCACCGTGTAAGCGGTCAATGCACTAACGCAACACAACACAAAACACAACACAACGCAACACATGGTATTGTGTAGTGTGTCCCGTGTGTAAGCTTCTCAGTGGATCTTGAGTAACCAACGGTGAACAAGTTGGTTAGATGCTGTTTCTGGACTATTGTTTTTGTTTTTTTTCGTCTATAACTATGGTTTTGTTCGTATGAGATAAGACACGTTCTTACTGTTTGGGGGTGTACAACCCACGTTTTTTTGGGTCGAGATGAGTAACGTTTGTATGATCCAACAAATCTACTCGTATATAACCAATTTTATATTATAAATTGTAGAATATACTCTCTTTTTTCCTCTCCAATATGCCGAATATGGATCATTCACAATGGATTTGTATTAATGCTAAGTTGTTAACCGAAATTAATGTATTGTATCATTCAAGTATAGCGTTGGATGAGCTAGAGTCATTGTATCAATACCCGGATATAGTGTTGAATAAGCAAAGGTCTTTACATTTTTTTTGGATGAATATAGGTAAAAAAAGAAGAAGAAGAAGAAAAACAGATAGCTCCTAGATGAAAATTTGGATTACAGTTGAAATAGTAGAATTTGGTTCAAGTCAACTTTATAAACTTAAGTTTAGTTAAAAATAGGTTTAATATAAGTTGATTTATGTTTGAAATTTTCTGCTTTGAACAAAAAAGTAACTGAGAAATGACTTCGAACTCAACCTTAGTTTTTTCAACTTAAATGCAAAAATAATTTGTCAAACTTATATGCAAACTTTCTATGAAGAGTGAACTTTAATTTACTTATTTCTAAATAGTTATTTTTGTCTCTGAATATATAAGACGATAATAAATCTGTCCTTGAAATATAAAAATTCAAATTTTTGTCTCTGAAAGAAAAAGTGTGACAAATTTATTCCTTCGTTAACTTTCGTCTATTACCGTTAATATCAGGGACGAATTTGTCAACGCACTATACATTCAGGGACGAATTTGTCAACTCTCTACCCAAAATATAATTTAATTTTCATATTCTCTTTTTTTAATCATTGCAAACATAACATTACAATAAACACTTAAAAATTAGAAAAACAAACATAAATTAAAACAAAGATAATAATAAGTATAATATTGATTAATAAATATAATTTATTTGTTGTTCTGAAATTTCTATTATAACAACATTAGGTAATGACAAAATCAAGTTGAGTCTCATTTTTTTGTATGAATTAATTTAGTGACTGCACATTTTAATTTGTTTGAGCCTCATATTTTGGTTAAGTATTATCTCATATTTTTGCTTTGAAATTTCTAATGTGACAGTACTTTATCAAAAATATGAGACCCAAACAAAAATGTACAGTCATTAAATTAATTCTTACCAAAAAAATGAGACCTAACTTAATTTTATCATCACCTAATGTTGTTATAATAGAAATTTCATAACAAAAAATAAATTATGCTTATTAATCAATATTATGCTTATTATTATATTTGTTTTAACTTATAATACTTACCCAAAATATGAGGCTCAAACAAATTAAAATGCACAGTTATTAAATTAATCCTTACAAAAAAATGAGACTCAACTTGATTTTATCATTATCTAATGTTGTTATAATATAAATTTCAAACAACAAACAAATTATGCTTATTATTTGGTTTGTTTTAACTTATACTTGTTTTCCTAATTTTTAAGTGTTTATTGTAATATTATGCTTGCAATGATTAAAAAATAGAGAATATGAAGATTAAATTATATTTTGGGTAGAAAGCTGACAAATTCGTCCCTGAATGTATAGTGCACTGACAAATTCGTCCCTGATATTAATAGTAACAGACGAAAGTTAACGGAGTGATAGATTTATCACACTTTTTCACTTTCAGAGACAAAAATTTGAATTTCCATCTTTCAGGGATAGATTTATCAGTATCTTACACATTCAAAAACAAGAATAACTATTTACCCTTTGAAATATTGATATTTTGACAAGTTAGTCAATGGAAATAATGGATACCATGATTCACCAAGAAGATTACCATTATATTCTTACAATAGACTAATGAGTTAGATAGACATTTAAGGAGATAGATATGACAGATTCTAACCTTTTGTATAAAAGGAAAGTTAGAAGAAAAATGGTGTGTATTATTATGGACAAGAATCATAATTAAAGTGATGGATGTAAAATTTGCAAAATAATCAATTTGATTTTATGCCTATATACAATAATATTTACTTTATCTTTTACAAAGATTGATAGAAAGGTACCAAAGTAAAGAAAATGACTTACATAAGATTTTGATTGACTTAGAAAAAACTTATGATCAAGTGCTAAAAGAAATATTGTGAAAAAAACTTAAGAAAAAATGGTGTTTGCGTGACTTATATATAGGCTATACTAATACAAGACAATATAAAGGGAATGGGTGAAACAAATTATTTTCCTATAAGGATATAATTACATTAATATAAATTATGAATGAATCAAACTCAGATCTTTTTCTATAAATTTTATGTGTGTTGTAAATTGAGCTACATTCACTGCATATGAAAATATTATAATTTTGAATTAATAAGAAGAAATCAAGAATATAAAATTATAAATAATTCAGTTTAGGAATTTCTCATCCTTTAATAAGAGAAATCATCAACATGATAGAATATGAAAGAGAAGACAAAGAATAAAAGTTAAGAAAATTACATTTTTGTCAATAGTGGTGAAAATAACATTTTTGTCATTAAAATAGAAAATAAAGAAGGAAAAAAGAACAAATCTTTGTAAATAAAATAACATCTTTCCAATTAAAAATGAAAATAAAAATTTAA